>CAEFZX010002045.1:0-33039 GCA_903066825.1 Alfaro cultratus | reverse complement strand
CAAACTCCGTGCAGAAAGACCCCGGGCTGGGAATCGAACCCAGGACCTTCTTGCTGCAAGGCAACAGTGCTACCAACCGCGCCACTGTGCAGCCCTTAAATTGACGTATTACTGCCAAATGTTTCTCTTGACAGTCAGATCCAGTTGTTCCACTGTAGCCCAAACTGACATTTGGCTGCGGCGTTTTCCTGTAAATTTCTTCGTATTTCTCCAGACACGGCAGATGTGAGGCTCCGCAGCAGCGAGGCCGGTTGTCACTGCTCATTCTTAACGTTGCCTCGGCGTACGAGGGCCACAAAGTCTTTAATTAACATATCTGCGTGACAGTGCGTGTTTGTGTGTTAGGTGCACGTGCTGGCAGGCGACTGTGAAATTGGCTAATTAACATGACCTCCCTTTGATCCGGGGGAGAACACACATGCTACTTCTGATTTCATGGGGGGTGAGGGGTAAGCCGGAGGAATGGGAGGATTCCTGGAAAATTATAGTCTCCGAGTGTGTGTCTGTGTATTTTAAAGCCTAAAAAAATGATCCCATGCCAAAGCGGGACTACTTGAAAATTGGTCCAGATGCTCCCAGATGTATCGTCACGTCACCGGGATGATAAATCAAAACCCTCGAGCTAAGCATAAAGAAACGTAGTGAAAAGGATTGCATATTTCAAATCTGTGTAAATATCAAGGAGCAAGGCTGCATTAAGTAAAGTGGAATGGTGAATTAGCTGTTCTGTAAGCACATAGCCACAACAGATGGAGTTAAACAGAAGACAGATGGACAATGAACTGCTTCATCACACTAATATGTAAGAACCATATTTACTGCTGCAATGTTTTCCTTCCTGCAAAGATGTTGGGAGTGCTGAGCGTGACAGCACTAATTTCCACTAAAACACTTAAAGCTAATTATTAGTCATATTATTATTATGGCGTTGCTGTTGGAGCTGGATGCCGTCACCTTACAGAGGAGATATAAAGGTAGTCTCCTGGTGTTTGTATTTAGATTTTTAGTTCTATTATTTCAGCTAATAACTGCTGCAAAAAACAAACAAACATTGAATGCTGGGCTGAAGTTTCATCTTTCCAGTAGAACAACAATCATCCAATCCTCAATTTCTCGTGTCTAAACCTTGGACTTTTTTCGGTTTCAGTTTTTAAGTTTAGAGAAATTTGTTGCCAAATACGGTGTGCGTCTTCGCCTTACCTCGATCACTCGTCTCTGTCTTAATCTCTGTCTCTGATTGAACGTCTGCAACTTGTCTCCACGTCACAGCTACGTCATGAGAGCTTTGCAGTCTCTTAGCACCTCATTTTTAATGTTTCTTTTCTCTTTTTTTCTATTTTTAACCCTTCCTTCCTTCCCGCTCTCTCCTCGCTCCTCATCCGTCTTTATCATCTTCCTCTCGGATTTGTTTCCACCCCCTTCATCACCTCCTGGGTAATCACAGGGGGACAGGTGGAGACCAGACCACCGCTACCACCAGTCTCTGTGTGTTTGCCTGAGTCACAAACACACACACACACACACAGACAGATGGTGGACAGGGGTCCCTGCCGGCCAGCCTGTCTGTCTGGTGAAGGGGTGTTGTTGTTTTTGAGTGCATTCAGCCACACATGATTAGCTAGACAAACACACACTCACACACGCATATGCGGACCCTTCTACGTGGCACATATGGGGCTCAGCACCAAAACAAGTCACCTGCTATTTCTGTTACACACATACACACACAGATGCACATACCCAGGCCAGAACTACGATCAGAGGGGTTGTGAGACTGTCACTACTGATTATATGTCATTTTTTTAAAGGTTTTGGTTTGTGGAACTCTTACCAGTGAAAGTAAATGATGTTGCACATGGTTGTGGTTTTCTTCTATGGGCTTCTATAGGAAACCTCGAAACAAAAATGAAAAGCTATATCGCTGCTGATTTATATTTTCAAATCAAAACGTTTCATTTAGTTTCTCTCGTCACATTTCATTAGTGCCTGAACTACTAATAAAACTAAGTTTCATAGTTTGCATTCGCATGCATTTAGTAAGCCAGGCCAAAGTCAATCTTGTGTCGTTAATGTCAACGAAATAAAAGAATGAAAGAAAAAAAAACACAGAACTTCAGTATTGGCTGATCGACTCCACTGCGTCGTCCCAGGCCGGTATCACCGTCACAGACGAGCAGCTGCAAAACAGCTGTTAGACGCTCAACTGTACGTGTCACCTTGACATCAAACTGTTGTCATTATTCACATTATATACAGCTCCCAGTGGAGCCCTAAAGGTTGGAGAGCTGAAGGTGCCTTTAAGAAATAAAAAATTTAAAAAAACCTCTTTTGTGACTTTTTTTTTTTTTTCATCAAATTTTCATCCTTACTACAAACAAATGCTCCTCCCCCAAAAGAGGAAGCAGTCCCAGGGGCGTCTGAGACTGTCTGCCTGTCTACATGAATCTGTTTACTCACTTCCAGCTCCTTTCAGCTAAGCTGCAAACTTCTACAGCTACAGTGTTTTAAATGTGATCATTTGTTTAAATCGTGATTTTTATTTATTTATTTATTTTTTTGACTACTTATTAGTCACTTTGGAAATGTTTGAGTGAACATTAAAGAACAGTTTGAACCAATAGGCATCCTTCTCCTCTGCCACCAGAGTGTGATCACAAATCCATTTCAGGCACAAACAATCTATCCTCTTATCCTCTGACTGAACATTAAGTAGGAATGGACAAAGGGGCAGCAGCAGGAAAAACCTGCTCTGTGCTCTGAGGTGACTTCCCCTGGCGAACAGCTCTGTTGTCCAGTCGATTTGTTTCCGGTCACTTCATTTAGTCCTGGTCTGAAAGCGATTACAGACAGCAATCATTCTTGGCTCATTTGGAGCCAAGCGGACAGAGTTCAGGAGCGTGCTGTAAACGTCTCCAAGAGGCTCCATGCTGTTTACTTTAATGATGAAGTATCAAAGCATAAAAATGCATAAAATTAATGTATCTTAACACACTATCCCTGTCACAATAGCAAACTTTGCTGGACGATAAATTGTCCGAGAACGTATTACGATGAACGATAACGTTGTTGTTTTGAGACCATTTTCAAGTAATAAAATAGTGATAATGTCATAGAAATGCAAGAGCACGAGCATTTAAACACTAGAACTGGAAGACATTTTAAATATCCAAAATAAATCAAGAAAACAACAAATAAAATTAATTGTGAAGGCTCTGTTAAAAGAAATTGTCTTTAAAAATAAAAGGGATAGTTGAGACCAAATCACCAGGTTGAAGACATTTATCATTCAGATTTTGGTAAAAATAGAAAAAAAGAGAAAAACGATAAATCAAGCAAATGAAAATTATTGAGTTTCTTTTACTTTATCATTCGATTGATTGATTTATTGTGACAAGCCTAAATGACACAACATGTTAAAGAGCAGCCCAGGTGTCGGCTGCTCAGTCAGCTTAATGTTCCTAGTTTGTGGTTCATACATTTATCATTACATGCCTGAATTCTCACCGTACGTCTTCTCCTATTTTATCACATAAAGGTCTTATGCTGCCATGTCTGCAGCTGTATTGTCTTCAACTCACTATGCTGCCCTCTGTCTGCAACCTCAGGTTAATCTTTGGTTATTTCTAGATCCAAGACCTATTTTTGTTCTGTTTTTTTCCACTGAAACACAAGAAACATTGCAAGCATGCATATGGTGACGAGATAAGGCCTCTAACTATACTGTACAAATTGTCTCTCTTGTAAATCACACTGCTGTTATAAATAAACTAGATTGGACTGAATTTGGAGAAGCTGAATCTTACGCTGGTTACTTTACACTCTGAAGGCTGTTGCTTGAAGGTGCTAACAGAGTCACAGCATCTGCTAAAAGATGATGTGATAAAACCAAACTCTCCTCTTTTCATGAATACACTTTGAGATGATGTCCATGAACTTTAGCTCAAAGCCAGAGACAAGGAGCTGAAGTGGAGCTAGCGATGAAAAAACACCAGAAAGACTTTCAAAGTGCTAAATGGGGTTTGTTGAAGTGGAAAAACACCTAAAAACACACTGACAGCCTCTACTGTAAACGTCCTTCGTCAATCTATGCGTGAATCTACTCTGGGTGTTGTTAAAACGGGACTCTAACTGGCTGTTTTGTTTGTTGTTGTTTTTTTTACTGTTTTGTGATGCAGAACCACTTGAGCGAGAAGTGAGTCTGGACTGTTTCCATTTCACCGCCTTTATGTGATCAGATGGTCCACATCCACCATTACCTCCTTGTCCTGACCTCCATTTGCTCCGCAGCTCATTATCTTGCCACTTCTCCAGAAGGATCCAGTTCAAGTGGCAGAGCTGAATGACATTTCAGTGCAGTAGTCAAAATCTTCTCGTGGAAAAATAAAGGGGGGAGAAAAAAAAAATGCAAAAGGGAAACAGTACTGGAATAAGTACATCTGTACTGAATGGGAGCTGGCCCTCATCGCTGTCAATGATTTATGGTCTTATCTCCTGTCCTGTGGGTCTGGACTGTTGCATGTGGAATAGGACGCCATCAGTGCACCTGGCAGAGGGTAAGTGGGTAATTAATCTCCAACTTAATGAGGCAGTTCCTTAATTTTTACAAGTGGTGATAAACCAGGAAAATATGCACGTACATTGTTTTTTCTTCTCATTCACTCTGTCAAATTTATCTTAACAGCCTTTCGTTTTCTCTGCATCTTGCCTAGTTACAGCTTCTGGAGGTGATTCTTTTTAATTAATTTTAATTTATTTACATGAAACTGTGGAATTGTGTCACCACGTCCCACGACATCTTCACTCTCCTCTCGCCTGCGTTCGCGCCCCGGACATAAATCGGTAGAGCAGGAGAGACGAAGAGGTTGAGACTGAAGAGGAGACAGAGGGGAGATAAACAGAGGTAGTATGTAATCTATCTGCGGCTGTTCGGCTGCTGGACTCCCTGCTGCTGCTGCTACAACCCTAATCTGACAGGCACGGCCTGATGCTGATCTGACAGCCGCTGCTAATGTATTGCTGAGGGAACAGATAGGAGCTGCGCAAACTCACGTATACCTTTGTTTCTTCCACTTTTGGCTCAATCTCAGGTTCTGGAGCGCTGGATTTTACTTTAGTGTGCTTCATTGATGGACTAATTGTCGCTGTGCAAATACAGCAATGTGTGAATTATTTTTCAACAGCTAATAATAATGGGTACAATTACAATGTCAGAATGTCAGACGTCATTACTCAGAACATCAAAGTTCATCCTAAAGAGAAGTAATCGTAAAAGCCAAAGATTCATTTGGTGTCTGGTGAAGAACCGTAAAATTCTCAACATAAATTATTTATTGCAGTAGAAGTATACCTTTAATCTTTGTTCAGTAGGAAAAAGATGTCTTTTATTTTCTAAAAGAAAACAAAAGACAAATTTGCTGCTTGCCCCATTGACACATTTTAAGGTTGTGTTTATAATTACAACTTTGACAACCAGTTATGCTTAAGCTAGACATTTAATTCCACATTGTAGCTTGTTGAACATATAAGGCAGGCGCATGTATCACCTGCATGACGGCTGTGCTGACATGTCAGGTAACCAAGGCAACCTTCGCAGAATATGACGTTTGCCAGAGGGGAAACACGCACCGAAAACAATCCAACAAAAATCTTAAAACAGTAATCTAGATACATTCACACTGGTTTAAATCCTGGAAACGGTCGCCGTGGTGTTACTTCGACGTTACGTCAGCGTCCAGACTTGGCATCCATCATGACCTGTGGATTGTCTGAGTCCTGCTGTGACTCAGGCGTATAAGGCTGAGCTGCATGCGGCGGGCAAACGCCATCTGCACAGCGTTCCCCGGGAAAACATCTGTCTTTCTGGATGGAAATGGCTTCTCTGCATGTTGGAATCTACTAAAAAGTCTCTGCTCTGACGTAGCATTTACAAAAACAAGCAACTCCAAACCCACTTTTTTTTGTGTGACGGCTTTCATTTACTTTTATTTCCATTGATCCGGATGCAGAAACACTCTCTGTTGTTTATTTAGCTTCTTTTCTCTTTCCACTTTTTTTTTTTTGTGAAAACCTACATCGAATATGTACAAATTAGAGGTAGACGATATGGACTTCAATTTTTTTTCACATTTTGTGGTGATATTGTGATTACCATAAAAGTGGTGATAAAACTTATATACTTCATGTTTTTGCAACTTTGTGGAAAAGAAGAAGTTTGATTTGTCTTACTAAGTAGCTTCATTTAATCACATATTCAAAATGTTTATTGATAATGTCATTGAACAGAGAGTGGAGAAAATAGCAAAAACTAACAATCCCAACAATATAGAGTTTTTAAATATTAATGGGGAATTTATTGTGACAACAATAAATCTGAATTCTTATGAGAAAACATTTATCACAATAAATGATAAACAATATGACAAATGCCCTGTAGAAGGATTTTCTCCAAAGTAAAATTCCTGTATCTGATTAGTACAATGGGCTTCTTCATATAAAGTACAAACATGCATGTGGAGGCAGAGAAGCGTGTCCCAGTCGCCGTCCATCCTCCTCCACCAGGTCCATGAATAATGCAGAACTCCCATTTTCATGCCACTTCGCATCCCGTTTTCCCCTCCTCCCTCCTCCTCCTCCTGTGCTGTCGTAAAAATAGAACCGTAGACCTGCAAGCTTTCACTCTGGTGTTTACACCATCATGACCCTCCCCACTGCTTTTTCTCCTGACAGTGGGATTATTAGTCTCATTCATCTCAGCCTGCTCCCCTTCTCTATCCTTCACAGGAACCAGCGAGCAGAGACGAGGCAGACGGGTTTTGCCGGGCCAGGCCGGGAGAGGAGGGGAGGTCCTCAGGTAGCATATGGATCCTTCATCTCCATATCTTCATAGCCGCGTCTCACAAAAATAGCCCTGCGAAGGCCTCTTGTTCTCGCTTCCTCGAGCCTCCCACTCCTCCTCTGCATGCACTCAGGCTCGGCTCGGGGGAGAAACGAGGAGCTCTCCTTTAAGACGCTAAACGTACAAACGAGGACACAGGCAGTGAAATGAGATGCCTGCACCTTCCCTGCAGACGCGAAGCAGCAACGACGTCCCGAATCGTAACGTGAACGCGAGAATGATGGCGGACGGGAGACGGGATTTCAGTTGCTCCAGTTGCATAAAGTTTTATTTAGTGAACAGAAGTTTGTTTGTTTTTTAACTGATTAATTAAGTATGTAAATATACAGCCTGTATTTTTGAGCAAAAACATTCAAAACCTAGACTATAAAGGTGACAGTAAAAGACCTGGGCCAGACTTTAGAATGGTCTTAAAGGGGCAGTAGCCCAGGGCCCCGAATTTTGGGGGTGACTCAAAAAAATTGTTTTTATATGTAGCGTTTATGTTCTACAAACATTGTGTCTCATATTAAGGTCATTGGCTCATTTTGCATGTCGTATTTTGTGCAAATATTGTTAGATTCTCATTAAAAATAGCGCGGACAGGGCCAGAGCAACAAGCCTTGTGCACATTCCCAGAAACAAACCTATTTTTTTGTTGTTTTTTGGGTTTGTTTGTTTTTTTTAGTAATTTTATAGTGATCATTAACAACAAAGCTCAGTAGCTTCAAATGCAGATTCCACAACAGCTGCGTCCCTCATGGATGCTAAACTCCCATTAGTTTAATCTTTTATTATTACTTATTTATTTATTATCATTGGAGCCTTGCAACGACATTTCTTTCAATTCGTACCTTTTTTAAATGTACAATTGAATGACTATAAACTCCGTCTATGTTTATTTCTCTGCAGCCCGTTGCTTAGTAACTCCTGTACCACTTCCGGCCCACGCTCCAGTGGTTGGGGACCCGAGACGTAAAAACCCGATGACCCCAGGTTCCTCAGTACTGATGTGTTCAGGTCCCACGTATTCTGTTGATCATCATTATGCATGATTTATCCGCAAATCAGTGTGCATACATTGTTTTTTTGGTTGTTGTTTTTCACCTACCGGTTTATTCAGGAAGGAGTCAGAACTGAAATGAAATGTGCATGCTTTAGTCTCTAGTCCCGTTTTTTCAAAACAGACAGCACAAAGCAGGGCGAGCATGAGGAATGGACATATGGTGTTATTTGAAAGGATGACAGAACAAAATCAAACTGTGTGAGACGAAATTAGCTGAAACGTGCCGATACAAGTGTTGCAGGGGAATCAAAGTGCTTCTTTTTGAATATGAAGCATATCGCAGACTCTCTGCGCAACTGTTTTTTTATGACTTTTTTTTTTTTCTTTAACTAACCCTCCCTCCACCTCGCCCCTCCATCCCCCCTGAGTTCCCTGCTGTCTCTAAAGCTTTTCAAAAAGCTTTTAGTTTGGCATTTGATTCTTCTCTCCTTTTTTCTTTTATCCCCCCCGAATGTGTCGGGCTGTTTTTGTTTTTTTTTTTGGCTTTTTTTCCCTTCTTTTCTTCTCTTTCATGCAGAGCACCTTGGCCACTGAAAGGGAGTGTTGGAGGGGTCCGCGGTTATTGAATGTGAAGGCGGATGACATGGAGAAGAGAGGACATGCAATGAAAATGAAACAAGCAGACATGAGGAGACAGGGAAAGCAAAGGTAAGAGACAGAAGATGGAAAGGGACAAAAAGAGAAGATGAAAGAAGCAGGGGAGAGAGGAGAGCGGTGGAGATGAGAGGAGAAAGAAGAAGGTGAGAGAAAAAGAAAACAGACAACAGAGAGAAAGAGAGAGAAGAAGAAGAATTGGAAACATGATGAAATAAAAACACAGGCAAAAAAAATTTAATAAATAAAACAACAGGACCAGAGGACAAAAGGACATAAAATAGACAGGAAGTAAGAGAACGTGCGGCGTGGAAAAACGAACTGAGAGATCCGAGGAAACAAGGTGATGGGATAACAGGGAGACGAAGAAGATGAGTTCAGGAAGGAGAACATAAAAGGGGAGGAGGAAAAAAAAACCCCAGAAACATGCCTGTGAAAAGTGAGAAGAGTGAATACCAGACCAGAATGGGGTGGAGGGGGGAGAAGGAGAAGAAGAAGAAGAAAAGAGAGAGGACAGGAGGAGGATGAGAAACCAGTCGTTCTTTACCCAGGGGGAGGCACAGCGGGGGATGGAGGGGGCGTACGGGGGGGAGATGAGCTCCTCATCCCTCTCTCCCCCAACTGAGCCTCCTTCTTCAAGGTCAGACACACACACACATGCACAGAGGCAAGCAGTTCTGGCAGACATGGTACACACCAGTACACACACACACACACACACACACATAGTGGAGCTCAAGTAGAAAAGACGCCTTCTGCCTGCCTTTTTCTCTCTGACTCTGTGTACCAAGCAGCCAAGTCTCAGTCAACCATCTGGAGATAAAAAAAAAAAAAAACATTCCTCCCATACACACACACACCCACATATGAAGTGTGTGTTTATGATAATAGCCCAAATGCATCTATTGATTCATTCTCTTCCTGCGTCTCTCTACATCTGCGTGTGTGTGCATGTGAAATCAGTTCTTACCACTTCTACCTGAAGAACACTTTTCCTCGCTTACCTTAAAGTATACATTTGCCACTAAGCTCCAAGTTGGCGCTATGAACAATTTGGCATCCCAAATATGCCGTGCAAATTTATCGCTGGTATCAATATTATCACGATCTTAATGGTATTAATTGAAAATATGCCAAATGTTATCCATATCGTCACTGGGGTTGCTACTAGCCTACGGGGTAGTAGTTGCAAGAGTAGTAATGATATTTAATATTTATATGTTCTATGGATTAATACGTTTGACATCTGTCCATATTTCAGTTTCGTTATGTTTCTCCAACTTTGTTATGTTCTAGAAACACAATGACAAATAAAACAAATATTGCGTCTTTTATCTTAGTCATTTAAATTTATATTCTGAACAACAACATTCAGGTTAATCAGCACAAGTTGACAGCACAGAGAACTTCCTGTGTCATTTCTCATTTCTATCTGAAATGGAATAAAGTCCAGAACACTGCTATGTTTAGGTATTGTTGTATTTGGTGGTGAAACGTCTTCATTTAGATGTTTACTCCATTTAATATCTGTTCAATGGACGTTTAGTTTCTATTACTGTGTCTTATACTAGTAAGACTTTAAAACAGCAATGTCACATAAGTATTCCTCCATCTTTTCATCTTGCTCTTTTTTTTTTTTTGCTTTTTTTACTGACTGGTGAAACACTTTTATTCTGAACAGAAAATGATTCAAACACATAGAAAATCTGGCTAGACAGGTAAAGCGGTTGCTTGTCCTGTTTCCTGTGAATGTGTCACCACACCTCATGTGTTGCTGAAACCGAGCAGCAGCTGGGGCTTTAAAAGGAGCGAATATTGAAACATGGCACAAAACAAACAAAAACAGAGAGACTGCTCCCAGAAAATGTCAAACGCGGACATGATGTAAGTATCAGGCTAGATGTTTTATTCCCCAAGCCCCCAAAAAACTAATTCATTTCTCACTCACTTCAGTTTTTATCTCAATCCGACCTGAATGCCTTCTTGCACATGTTCCCTACAAGGTTTGTGCCAAACTTCTAATGGAAGTTTTTTGGATTTTTTTTGTGGCTTTCTTTCTTTTCTTGACCTTCCCTTCCCTCTTTCCCAGAAAGATCTGGGGGTTTTTTTTTGGACATCAAGATGAAGACCCCGTCAACACCGGAATGCTTTTTTTCCTGGAAAGGCTCGTCGTTTTTAAAAACACCTCGGCACTTGACTGTTTTCAGAAGCGTTTCCGTCCACATGGAAACGCTGAGAAACGAGGCCCAAAATGCTATTTTTATACCTCCAGACCTGTTGGCGGCGCTAAACTCTAAACTCCACATGAGTTTGGTGGTGAACACAACACAAGAAAACAAGAAAAGTCAGAGTAGAGTCTTTTGTAGGACTTTTTGCAGCTGCTGCAGAACTGTTAATGAGATTCTCCAACAGCTGCAGCACCACTAAGAAAATATAATCTACCATTATTGTTATATATGACGAATATGACTCATTTGGGGTTACAGGTCAGGATAGGGGTTGGGAAAATATGTCGGCGTTTTCACAAAAGAGATGTTTTTCACTGCCCACGTGAATACATTCACTCTGGAATGTTTTGACTCCCCTTAAACGGCGCCTCCATGTGGATGTGGGTCAAAAACAGCTAAATGTTTTTGTTGAGTACTTATACAGCACGTTATCTAATCCAGAGGACTCCAAAGCACTTTGCACTACAACAGTCGTTTATCCAACAACTGAGCTAGAGTGAGTTGGGGTTCCCGTATGGACGGGGGGCTAACAGTTGTCCTTGTAACATATTTTCCCACATGAGCTGTGACTCTCTGCAGCTCCTCCAAAGTTACCACTGGTCTCTCAGCTGCTTTTCAGAGTAAGGCTCTCCTTGTCTAACCTGGAAAAATGTGAAAGCTGTGACTAACTTTCCTTTCACTTCCAATGACGTTTGCATGTTTTTGACGAAACATGAAAAGATGAAAAGTGTGTCCAGTTTCGTCTCCCATGTCCTGCAGAAAGACATGGTTCTATCTGTGAAGCCTCCCGGGTCGTAGTTCCTCTGGAGGCTAAAAGAGGGGAAGTGGAAGCTTGGACTCCAGCTCATTTGGCTTCATTAATCACTAACTGCAGGGCGTACTGCGCAGAGGGCAGACGAAGGTCCCGGAGCTACAGGATGCAACAGCAAGCCATGCGCAGTCATGTTCACCTTTGGGAAGTCCACAGGCACGGCAACATGGATCAGGATACGCTGACAGTGGTAAAGTTGCCAAAGACAATCTAGTGTTAAAGTTGACAACAAGACACAGCTCAACAAGATGCAGCGGACTTAAATGTGACCAAAGATTTAACTTTCTAACATAAAATCTAAATTGTTTTTACAGGCTAGTCAGACGCTAACACACTTAAAATAGTCTGGCTTTCTTGGTTGTTATTTTACCATCGGATCATGGTATTGTAATATGTATAAAATGCTGCAGAATTTTTTTTCCCCTTTACTGTCAATCATGAAATCACATTAAACTTTTTCTAAGTTAGTACTCCCAAAAAATATATCTAATAACTTTATGGCTTTACATGTCTGAAAGGTTAATTCACGGTACTTGAGGCAGACCTGTGGGTGTATTTTGTAAGTCAACACTTCAAGCATACTGCTACTCTGAGTTACATCATGGAGAAATCAGCCTGGATATCAGGAGATGTATGGACCTTCACATGTTTGGTTGATCCCTGGGAGCAATTTCCACAAGGTGCCGCATTCTTCTGTTCAAACTGTAAAGTACACCAGTTCTGAAGGAGGAATGGGCCAAAATCCCAGCAAACTGTGTGGAAATCATCCAACACATACAGTTTAAAAGACAATCCTACCAAATATTACAGAAATCTGACTTTGCAGGGACATGAAGCAATTTATCTTTGAAAATCCTTTCTTACGAAATCTGGCATTTAGCAACTAGAAATACCTCTTGTTATCATTTACGGTCCTAAAACAGGAGAAGTTTCATCTGATCATGTGAGACAGTAAGAATGTCTTATTTCTTTGCATGCCTTAATATCTGATTTCAACTTGATTTCAAGACACGAGACATTACGTTTTAGCATTAGAACATAGCTTTTACAAATACAGCTATTAAAATTAAGATATTGTTGAGCAGGAGAAAACAATCCAAAGTGTTGCAAAGCTTTAATCCGAGAGCTTCCTCCAACACCTTCTCAGACTAAAATTGTCTCCTGCACCCCCTCCACCCTCCTCTTACCCCGTGTTTTATTATTTTTTTTTTTTCCTTACTCCTCCCCCCCTCCTTCTTCTTCTTTTATAACTGACTACAAATTTACTGCTGGTCATTACAGAGGCAGGGTCAATTCCCCAAACAATGTGTTTGGTGCCACCATAAAAAGGGTGTTTTTTACGGCATGTAGCAGTAAAATGCTATTAAACAGATAAAACACCTGCAACGAGCATCAGGAGGATTATAAAAAGAATTGCCTTGATAAACTCCACGTATCTGCGAGATGGCACACCAGCAGTTGGCTGGGGGGATGGAGGAATGGTGGGGGGATTGCATGTGCTGCTGAGGACATTGGAGAAGACGGGCCTGCGTGACTCTGCAGCGCCACCATGTGAGCAGACGTGGAAGACCAGGCAGCTGAGAAGGAATATCTCTACCCAGGAGGTATTTTGAACAGCGGGATGTGTCAAAAGGGACATTATTAAAGATAAATCCAGTGGTGTGTTTTTTAACACTAGATGTACTCTAACAGTGAAAATATGGCGGCGTATCTAAAGTGCAGAGTAAAAAATATTGGCTAATACTTTGTGTATGTTAAGGTTAGGGACATCACAGGAGCTACACACCCACACCATGTTCTGTCTGATAAAGACATATGTATGTTAGATGTTACATACGTGTCACATGTGAACACAGGAAAGGATGGACCTAATATATGTTAGACATATATACCGCATAGTGTAAGTTATATGAAATCTGTAAATCATACAATAATGCAGAAAACCACAATAAAACTAAACAAATTTGAATTTGTGACATCAGTCTGATGTCACTTCTGCTTGAGTTATGGATAAAAATTGTGTGGCAAACATGAACACAGAACATATTCGTTCCGGTGGAAGCAGCTCGCATTTTTATCTAAAGTGTCTAAGGGCTGTTCGCTGGATGCCATCTGACTCAAAGCTGAGATCTTTCTTTTCTTTTTTTTATTTGCCACTGAATAACCTAAGACCGTCCAAACTCAGGACCTTGCCGTTCCACTTTCGTGTGTCTTCGTGTTTAGAAAAATGTCTCAAAATCCACGGCTAGTTCTAGTATTCTGCTCAAATTTATGCAGCCGTACAACTGAACACCTTTGAGGAAGGACATGGATTCAAACTTTTTAAATAAAGAGGAAAATATATGTAAGATATATACAAACTTAAGTACTCAAAAAGACTCTGATCCATTGCCAAATGCCTTTTATGATGTCACCAAAGGCATGTGTGAGAGGAAGCTTTCGGGGAGTTTTGATCTTGCTTTAATAGCAACTTGAAGCAAAACTGAAAAAAAAAAAAAAATCCTGAACCTAGCATGTAGTCAAAATTACATAAGATAAGTTCTATTGATTTCCGGTAAAGGTTGGCGTGTAGCTTTAATAATGGCTGGTTCCCTGGTGTCCATTAAAGGCAAAATAAAACGAACCATGAACATAGCTTCAGGCTAACTTGCTCAGAGACGGTGACCACTGTCTGCTCAGCATTTCACAGAAATATCAGCTTGCTGAAAAGTATCTTCACATCATCTGCAGCACATTCATTCATTACTCAGTAGGCGCTCATTTTGCATGAATTACTGCATCGTTGGAGAGCTGCCTGGAGGCCTGCGGCCCTGCTGAGTTGTTAAGGAAGCTTTGCTTGCCTTTAAGGGAGCCTTCAGCTTGTCTGCATTGGATGCACTGGTGTCTCTATAGGGATTATATCATGTGAGATTCCTAACCAATCAAATATGTTGATGTGATAGTCATTGAATCAGGTACTGGTACTTTTAGCTCTGCAGAGGTGCCAAGATATCCTTGAAAATAAAATCAACTTCAGAAACCTTGTGAGCTGAGGGGAGAGCTCTAAAATGTGCTGCCTCAGCCTGCATAGCTTGTGGGTGTCTTCACTCTTCTCTCCCAAACTGCTTTGCTTCACTTACCTCTGAATTCTGCGGTGAACCCTTTTGCTTGTGTACCCTTTTTTTTTTGCCAATTAACTTTCCCAGAATAAACTCTACAGCACTCGAAATAAACAATTAAAAAACACTGCAATGTGCGTATTTAGTCTATATAACATATGATTCACTTTTTGAATTCATCTGCTGAGACATATTAACTTTTTGTTGACATTCTAAATTAAAAAAGGTGAAGAAGGAAATCTGTTCATATATACATATATATGCATATATGTTTAGAAGTTAATGAATGAATTTTGGCTGAAATTTTCAAAACTGAAGCTTCTCTTTCAACAAAGTTTTTGTCTTCTATTTTAAATGAAAACCTGCTTGTTGTTGAAGTATGTTGGGCTTATGCTGCCACCTAGTGGAAGCAATTATGGTTGCATAAAGTACTCCATTTCACAGAAATGAGTTTGATATCATCACCTACCTAAAATAAAAGCCTATGTCACTTTTTGCCAAAAGCTTAATTTATTTATTTTCCTTTAAAATAAATAAATAAATAAATAAAAAGAAATCACATTTTTAAAAGATGATTCAGGCAAATAAAAAAATAAAACGAAAACGATGAGCAGAATGTTGTTTTGTCTCAAAGCAGAATATATTTGCTAGTGTTTTTATCCTGTTCTGCTGTTATAAATGTGATCTCTTGCGTGAGGAAAAAAAAGTCTACTACTAACTACCGCGTTTTTCTACTAATCAGGGAGAATGTAATAGATCTTTGAACATTTTAGGTGAATAGCTTCAAAAAGTGGATTGCTTAGGATCACAACCATTATTAGCATGTGTGTTTAAGGAACACCAATAAACCCAAAATAATAAAAAAAAAACAACCTTTGATTGGTTGTAATAATGATTATTTTGAATGTAATATCCATGATCTTTTTGGTATCATCGACATTTTACTTTATGGCTTGTTTTTAAATTACATTTATTTTTTTAGCTCTTTAAATGTTGCTAGCATACCTAAAAATCACTGACAGCAATAATCTTATATCTTAATAATCTTATTATAATAATAACAATATTAACTAATATTATTATTATAAGACTAAGTTATTACAATAATAATAATTTAACTGTGTTTTTTAGATGAACATGTGTATGATTTTGTGTGTTTGTTTCTTTTTTTCCCTCCATGTTAAACTAAAATCCAAAAATATTCCTGAAGCGGCGAGTGTCGTCATGATCCGGATGTCCTCGGGATTTCCCGGGCATCTTCGTCGGCGCTTCGTTGGTTTCCGGTCAGCGTCGCCATCTGCTTTCTCGTCCTTCTCCAATCTCCGTGTTGTTGTTCCCGGTGACGCGGCGGAGGTGTAGCCTGACGCGGGCTCTTACGTGTCGGCCAGAATAAAAGTGGAGCTCCGGAGACCCGGGAGTGACGAAAGGGTGTCTGTATCGGTAAGGAGGAAGGGCTGTCCGGGGTTCAGCGGGACGGGAGGCGGCCGCTGAAAGTGTCGGTTTGGTCGGGTTCGGTCCGAAGGAAACAAAGAGATCATGGCGCCGCGGTGTGTTTGTAGCAGGATGGAGGGAGGGGAGGCTGCGGCTGTTCGGGAGAAACCCGAGGACCGGAGCCGCTTCGACAGCGAAGCAAGGCGGCCACTTTGTGTGTTAACACATTATAAACTGTTAATGCGTCATTATCGCGCTCAACTGCCGAAGGCTGTTACACTGTAAAAGCCGCTACATGCGCAGATGTTTGCGCCGTTTTCTAAAAAAAGGTGCAATGAAAACCACTCGATATGCTCAGTTTGTTTCCTCCAACTTTTAACCGTTTATTTTATTGCCCTCTAAAACGTTTTCACCACGCCACCTCTTAAATCAGCTCTTATTATTATTTTTTCCATCCACGAAGTTTTCTCCGTCAGAGCCCTCCTGTTTGGCCCACTCTGAAAACATGAAGATTTTTGTTTTCTTTTTAGCGCATAATCATTTTTTTAGGCCGCATTGTATTTTTCATTTTATTTTTTTAAACCATCTCCTGGGACGTAAACAGCTCGCCTTGGGTGGGGGGCGTTGCCCGGCCATGTGGCTGGGCTGTCACTCGCAGAGCGTCCAAGTGATTTTTGAAAAGCAGAGGGAGAAATGTGTAAAGCCAATCATGCGGCGGAGAGACGCTACGCACAGTGTGAGATCACAGAGAGCAGGGAACAACACGTTCCGGATCAGCAGCGGCCTCAGCGCACCTACAGATCACCGGAGTCAGATTTACATGGAGAGGCTGCTTCTGATTGGTGTCATTTCAAAACAAAGACCTCGGATCTGGCTCAGCTTGTCAGAGGGTTCTTATATTTTACATTTCAGTACCTAATAAATAATAAAAAAATATATATATAGTCCATATGTGGATAATTTAATTTCTTCTAACAGATTCTAATCCTAGCACTGATATGTAATATTTGTAATAAAATATGTAATATTTAATATTTATATGTCCTTCTATACTAATAAAAAGACCTACTAGGCAATCATGATCAATTTCAAAAATCTGAATTGCCTTTTTGTTTTTTTGTTTCTTTTAACCATAATCCTGGATGACAGGGGTGTCACTAAGCCTATTTTTGGGGGGGCGGAAGCCCTCCAAAATAGTGTGGTGTTTTTTTTTTCCTTCTGTTCCCCCCCCCCCCATTATTTTACAAAGCTGTCAATAAACTTTGTGACAACACAGTGCTCTGGTTATATGCAATGGTTGCTTAAAACATTTACACAGTAAAGTATCTCTTTTAAATCTTTCCTCAAAAGTGAAAAAGCAACTTCTCAGCTTTTGTTAGCTGAGGGCTAAGCCCCCCATTGTCCTTAAAAGGGCAGTATTATGTGAGCACAATCAAGTAACTATGTTACCTTCAGTTGTTATAAAAATGCTTTATATATATATATATATATATATATATAACAAATAACAAAACAAATGACATAAAAGAAATTTTACTTCCTGTTTTAATTCCTTGAAATTGCACCTCTGTCTCTTTAAAAGCTCTTGCTCTTTCTGTAAAGCTCAACAAAGTAGATTTTACTTGATACCGCCTCTTTAAAGCCTAGTGACACCCCTGATGAATGCGCTTAATTTTTTTTTTTGTATTAAAATCATCCCTATCTGGTGAAGAAATGTAAAAGTCATTAAAATAAATGAGTGTTTTGACTCAATATGTGTCTGAGAAACCCAGCGATGGGCCAATCTATGATTATTCACGTAGATAACAAGGTTGCATCACAGACTCTACACCGTACTACACAAACTGGTGTAGTATTTAAAGGTCTCTTGACACTTTGGCCTTATTAAAGTGGATTTGTCTCATAAAAACTTATTTGAAAGAATAGTGAAATTTTGGGGAAGGAAAAAAAGAAGCATTATTTCTTAACTTGAAAATTTTTCTCCCAAGGGTGCCAATAAATGTAGATAACCCAAGAGATTCTCCTCAAAAGCTCAGTTTTCACTTTGGCTCTGATTTCCCATCCTCAGCTTCGCCAATGAAGATGGAGCCAGCAGCCGAGGCTCAGCAGGCGGCGGACGCTGCTGTGACTGAAACGGAGAGCCAGCAGATCACCCCGGCACAGATCGCCACTTTAGCACAGGTAACACGAGACAGTCGGACGCTTTCTGCTGTTAGGAGTGCAGAGTCTGTCTTCCTTAAGGCTGGATTATGTATCGAGTGATGGGAGGTGTTGACGGACACTAATTTGGACTTTTGCAAATTTCACACCGGCTCCCATCGAACAGAATGTTGTCACGCCTCTGCGTTTAAGGTATCCATGGCAGCAGGACACGCCTCGGCAACGGGTCCCACCGTAACGCTGGTGCAGCTTCCCAACGGACAGACGGTCCAGGTCCACGGAGTCATTCAGGCCGCACAGCCGTCTGTTATCCAGTCCCCGCAGGTCCAGGCTGTGCAGGTAAAACACGCTTGAGTTGAAGTGGGTAATAACATTCAGGACGTTAAGTTTAATCCATGCACCATGTTTTGTTTATTTGTTGGATTTAGATCTCCACCATAGCTGAAAGTGAAGACTCTCAGGAGTCAGTCGACAGCGTGACGGACTCCCAGAAGCGCAGAGAGATTCTATCGCGGCGTCCATCATACAGGTAACCCGGTCTGGCCAGGATGACTCAGAATAATGCCAGATGCTGCAACTATTTTGTATAAATTCATGTTTTCCAGGATCGGCTCAGGTTTAGCTTTTTACTTCTTTTGCTATTTAGCTTCTCGTAGTGGTCATTGAACTTGCTGCAATAACTCTAACTTACCTCTTATTGTTTTAATCTGCACCAAGAAACCTGCAGTTGTGAATTCTCACAAATGTTTCCTCTCTCAAAAGGAAAATCCTGAACGACCTTTCGTCCGACGTGCCAGCGGTCCCTCGGATCGAGGAGGAAAAGGCTGAAGACGACTCGTCTGCTGCCGCAGCTACGCCCGCCATCACCACCGTTACCGTGCCAACACCCATCTACCAGACCAGCAGCGGACAGTACAGTAAGTGTCAGCTGGCTTCTTGTGTGTACGGTTTGTCTCTAAATAGGAAACGAGATAGCAAATCATCTTTTTTGCCAAAATAGACTGTTGCACATAGGCGTGCACGATATATCGGCACTAATGTCGGTATCGGCCGATGTTAGTAAGTTTTTTAATTTATCTTGCTTCCATTTTTTTCTGTAGGGGGAGCCAGAAGGGTTGTGAAATGTACATAATATCTAAAAATATCGGTTATTGGCCATTACAGCGATATTATCAGATATTAAAATCAGTCCACATTTTAATACATCGCTGCATCTCAAATCACATGTCAAATGTTGCTGCCGCATCCTTTCTTTGTCTTTTAAAGTCGTCATCTTGTACTTGGGTACAATTTCCATTACCTGATGTACTTTAGGCTTCATTTCTGTTAGAACAAAAATTATCATCTACCTGGATAAACAATACGCCATTAAGCACACACAAGTGAATTAAGAGAAAAAACTACTTCCAGCCAAGACCAAAGAAGGTGATTGAGGTAAAAAAGAAAAAGATGTAGAAAAAAGAAAATGAAAGATGTACAGCCTAAGTGTTATGACTGATATCCACTTTTACATTCTAATATTATTTATATAAAATAGGAATAAAAAAAGAAAGTAAAACTAAAGATAAAACAGAAATAATAATAAATATCAAATGAGAATCTGAATTGCCAGACCACTTATCTCAGTAGAATGTTAAGACTTGTACTGAGGTAGAAATACCTTTACTTATTTCTCTTTTGGTCTTTATGTTTTTTCTGCCATTTGTCCCTCCAACTGTTACAGTTGCGATCACGCAGGGCGGAGCCATTCAGCTGGCCAATAACGGCACAGATGGAGTTCAGGGCCTTCAGACTCTGACCATGACCAACGCTGCAGCAGCCGCCCAGCCGGGAACCACCATCCTGCAGTATGCACAGACCAGCGACGGCCAGCAGATACTGGTTCCCAGTAACCAGGTGGTGGTCCAAGGTGAGTGCTGGATCCTTTCTTATCTTTATTTTTTTAATTGCTGAGGAACCTTTGATATTTTCTGTTGTTAGATTCATGTTATCCCTAAGGTGATTTACTGCAAAACCGGGTGTAAAACGGGTTTTCTTTTTTTTTCTTTTACTCAACACATATAGCCACCTCAGGCGATGTTCAGGCCTATCAAATCCGAGCAGCTCCAGCCAACACCATCACCCCTGGTGTTGTCATGGCATCCTCTCCCGCCCTCCCGACACAAGGAGCCACAGAAGAAGTCACCAGAAAACGGGAAGTCCGACTCATGAAGAACAGGTATGAGCAGGGGACGGACGGCCATCTTTGCGTTGGAGTAATGCCTTAAAGTGGCAGTATTATGCAAAATCGACTTTTTGAGCTTTGCACCATGTTATGATGTAAAGCTCATTCGCTCATCAGATTCATACCCGGAGGGTTTCATTGATTCTTTCATGCATATTTGAGAAACCCTTTTAATCTCCCATGTCAATCGTTCAACTGTACAAAACACCTGGTTGGACGTAGCACCGTTTTTGAGACCCAGCTCCAAACTTCCACCTCACAGAGCCTTTCCTCCCCTCCACTCAGCTCCTTCAGACTAGCCAGCAATTAGCAAACACCTGGTGGAACTGCTGAGCTCAATATACGAGTCACGTCGCAGTGCAATGCTGGTAAAAACGTTGCTAAAGGGTTAATAGAGGACGATGTTGTGGTGACTTCTTGAAGTCGGAAGTTTTAGAAAGCCCCAGAATTCTTAAAGTGACAGAGGCCCAATTTCAAGGCGTTAAATTACAAAGTCAAATTTCTTCTAAGTGATGTTTGATACGTACAGCATTTTTTTAAACAACTAAAGTTAACATAGTTACTTGATAGTTCCATGTTGTGTTGTTCCTGGACAACACATAATACTGCCCCTTTAAGAAAAAACCCAGAGTTGTTTTAACGGGAAAATGGGCCACAATAGTAAACTGGAAGGCCCGTGTACTAAATTTATAACAGGCTCTCGATTAAGATTCACTGCAGATTTAAAAATAGGTCCCATCTTTATTGTTGCTGTCATCCCGTCAAAGCCTTTTTATACCAAACGCACGAAAGAAACAAAACTGTGTCTCGTCCTTCCTACAGAGAGGCAGCCCGGGAATGTCGCAGGAAGAAGAAGGAGTATGTTAAATGTCTGGAGAACAGAGTCGCCGTCCTGGAGAACCAAAACAAGACGCTAATCGAAGAACTGAAAGCACTTAAGGATCTTTACTGTCATAAATCCGAGTAACTCGTGTCCTGAGCACAGAGCCGGGCCAAGTAGTTTTCTGGTTTCCTTCAAATGCTTTGACTGTTTGATTCTGGCCTTCCAATCTGCTCATGGCTGGCCTGTTATTTAAATTAATTTTTTTTTGTTATTTTTTTTACTCAATAAGGTCCCGCCCCATGACCTTTTCTTTAACAGTACAATAAATTTTGACAACATAAAGTAGTGTGCTGTCATCGGGATCGATAGGGAAAGCATGAGAAAAGTGCCATCTAAAACGAGGCACTCTAAACTGATAGCCAGAATCCTGTTGAACATTATTTAATTTGGTGCTGGATGCTGCTGAGATCAGCACGCCGTCATAGTTTGAAGCCACCGCCCACATTCGTTTGTGCGTCATTGTATTTATGCTCTTTGTTGTGATTCTTCTCTGTCGTGTTGAAAAAGGTGCCTGAGTCAAACGATGCCATGGAAACGCAAGCTGTAGATTTGTTTTCGACACTGGCGTTTGATTTTTACGTCTTGCTGTAGCTCGGGAGGGTTAGATCCTGGGACGGACCGCTCATTTCAGATCATGTCTTCTAAACGTTTCTGAGCTGTTCATCGTCACTTGGCTTCACTGGACTCGAGGAAAGTTTGCGTTTACTGTGCAAGCAATAATGTCTTTTGAGGTTTATCGCTGTTTAGCCCCATGTTCCGTTTCCAGCATTGTTAGAAATGCCTCCAAGACGCCGCTTTTTTATTCAGCTGGGAAATATATTTATGATTATTGCTTTTTCTTTGTTTACCAACATTTTATGATGTATGAAACAGTTCCAATATATAATATTTTACTTGTTAGGGTGTATCTAAGCTGGGACTCTCGGTGAATTTAACCTTGCTGAGAATTATGCCTTACAGATCAGTCTCCAACTAACTGGGGAAAACTAATTGAGATTTGCTACCAACACCCAATACTGTAGGACAGTTGTGGTGTAACAAAACAAGTGTCTGTTCTGTTGTGTATTGTATATATTTATTAACCTCACTACCTGTAATTACTAGGTATATGCCAGTGAAGGTTTTTTGCCTGCAAAACTGATCTGAGTCATTTTAATATAGGCATTTGGCAATATTTACACACCGTTCGATACTTAATATAAATCGGTGACAGGTGTGGTAAAATAAATCACTACATTTCCTAAGAAATACATCTTCCACATTATTGATTGAGGAGCATTTAACTCACAATTGATGTTCATTTTGACAGACTTTTTATTTATTTTTATTTTTTGCCAACTGGAGAAACTAATCAGCCTCAATATGCTCCTCCAACCAGTTAGCTAGGTTTGGAAAGCTAACACAGTGTTTTAAAACTGCACCACTGAAACATGCAAAACTTTATTATTTGCTTATAAGCATATGTCTTCATAAACAGCCTCAGAAGCCCACACATTTCTTCTGCTGACTGATTGTTTTCGTGCGGTGCAGTTTGCTAATGCTAGCATTTTCTATTTGCATGTGACTTGCTGAATCTGGTGGTAAAAGATATCAGTCTAGTTCCAAATAATCGGGTGCGGACAAAATGTTGTGCTGCTCTTTGAGCATCATAACATTTAATGGGTAGTGTTTCAGATGCTCTCTGTGTGCCTCTCCCAGGACGGCTTCACTCCCTTTTTAGCTTTCATGTCATATGCCGTGGTGGGAGTGCTGGTTAGAAAATTTAAAAAACGGCACAGAAAACACGGGTATCCTGAGTTTAGTTGCGAGATAGAAGGTGTTAGATTAACAATAATTTGGGAAATGATATAAAAATAGCAACAGTTTTGTTCAATTTTCTATTTTTCGCATGAAAAATAGAAAACTGAACAATAGTCCATTTGGACTGCTAATTGGTAATTGGCACCCAAACAAGTTTTCTAGGGAAAATTTTGTGATCTTATGGTTGAAGTGGTTGTTTCTTCATGTTAACCTCTTATGTTGCTTGTTACATCTCCTGATATAAAAAAAAAAACGTGTGTGAAACGATGCCTTTTAATGCAGAACAGCACAACCTAGAAAGGTTTAAAAAAATAGGTTTGTAAATTTGAAATCTATAACCTGTTGTCATTTCAGATAACTGTACAAAATTATTTTATAAATTCCTTTTTTTCCCCCTTCATTTGTATTATTTTAACTTTTTTTTATTTTAGTCAAATAGTCATGTAAATGTAGTAAATTGCTGTGTTATTTTATTATGTAGCAAATTGAATCTAGAAATGCAATTTGTTACAATTTCTTGAAAATAATACAAGTTGTATATTGCATCCTGTTGGAATGAGAACCCTTGTGTGTGTGCGGGTGTGTGTGTGCACTTTGAGAAGAAACTCGTATGTGATTGTCTATATTTTATATTACTGTACATAAACTCTACAGCATGTGTAGATCTCATATATTTCAGTTTATTTGACAAATGTTTTTATGACTTGTATGGAGAGACAAAAAAACCCAGAAAACTTTGCATATTTGTAATATACATTAGTATATAATTCAGAGCAATGTATTATTGTATGTGTGCATTGACGTGTCCCTCCTGGCCAACCAGCGTTATGGCAGCTAGTGAATGAGGAACGGCCTGTGTTGGAGGTGTTTGATTTTTGGAGTGTTTCAATCTGTTTCGGATCAGCGGTGTTTGTAGAAAAAGAGTAAATGTGTTTGAAAGACGTCTGGCCACAACACAGAAGCCAATCGGATCTTTTCTCGTCAATCTGTGAATGTTTCTGTTCAGAGCTTTACATATAAATATACTATCTTTTAGGTGTAAACTGCTCCAACGCCAAATCTTTTTATATATAGATTACAAACTTATCAAATGAAAGCACAATGCTCCCCCCCAACCCCACCCCTTTTAAGTCTTCATGTTTCCTTAATTCGATTTTTATCTGCGTTTCAACGTTTCTGCCTAATTTTGTCATTGATTTTGTTTGCACTTTGAATGGAAAATGACTGGGAATCAGCTTTCGGGAATATATGAATATCACTCCATCCAGAAACCAACTCTGAACTAAATGAAAATAACAAGAGAAATATATATTTTTAGTTTGGTCTAAAAACATCACAACATTATGATGTTAAGTCTCAACCTTCTGTGTTGACCTAAAAAAAAATGTTTGGCCATTTAAATTGATTCATTTATTAAGAAAATAATCTCAGTTTTGATAAACAGACATTGTGGTTTGATTTGAAATTATCTGACAATGATACCTAAGTCCTGTGATAACGTAGATATAAATTAATAATTCAGCCAAGTGACTTTTTTTTTTATCTATAACTTATCAACGTTAAATCGTCTTTGTTAATTGTAAATTTTTCTCAAGTTATTTTCAAGGCATTTAAAAAGGTTTTGGACATGTGAAAGCACTGGTAGTAACTTTAATAATCAGATTAGCATGTAACATAGCTTTTACATTTTGTTCCCGTTTTGCTTTACAGTGTGGTGTAATGAATCAATGTAAAGACGAGACATATTCATTAAGTTTACTGTCCTTTTTGGATCTATGGGAATGAGGTGAACTTTATATAAACGAGTTTTGATAATTCATACAGTGTCAAAATCAGTGTCATGATATGTACGTTGTGTTCAGGGCTTATTTTCACTGAGCGATATCTGAGTTACTATAAAAAGTGTACTCTTGACGGAAAAATAAAAATAATTGTCACCCCCTTTGTGATTCACACGTCCAATGCTGGTGCTAAATAAGACCTTGTGGCATGATTATGTGTTATTTTTACTTACAGACTTACATTGTGTGAAACTCAGTGCCAGAATTGTTTATACCTATTTGCCATATAAATATAAAATGCATCATTTTCATTGTGATCAATGTAATGATTGTTACTTTTGCAACGTTTGAACATAAATCTCATTTGTTGTACAGTGTACAAGGTTACAAAATGTCACTTTTCATGTAGTTTGTTTTAACACAGACACATTATAACGTCGTACCTGCCCAAAATTTCAAAGTGCTGTTACTCTGATATACATCACTCTTTTGTAAGCAACTACGTCTTAATAAACTGCTTAAAAAGTAGTCCACTGTATTTTTTTTAATTTATGTATTTATTCCATGGCAGTGAGCAACTGCACATTACCACAGATATAATTATTTTTGATTAACTGGATTATGTTGCAATATTAGTGAAAAAAACAAACAAAAAAAACCCATCTCCAACTCACCATTAAAAAGACTTTACAACCTGATAAAGAAGGCTGGTTATGTTCTGGGTACGACTGGGGAATCTCTGGAGATTGTGATGTGTAGAAAGATTAATCATAAAATCAATTAAATAATTCACAACTCGAGAATCCTCTTCATAAGACTATCAACAATGGAGTGTCTTCTTCAGAGCCAACTGTAATATAGTGAGCTTTTCCATTACCTGCTCTGTTCCTCACTGGACCGGACGCTCTACTGATCTGCAGTGAACAGTTGACCACAGCTGCAAGGCACACTCAACAATGAGAACCTTGAAGTTCTGGTTCTGATGGACCAAAATAGACCCAAATATTTAATTTTGTCTAACAGAAATTAAGTAATTTGACTCCACTGCGACCCCTAGGTTATTCCGTCAGCTATATCTCCTCACTGCATCAGACGATCTCCACCAGATATTTGGTAGCAGCGATACGCACCGAGGTGAACGCATCGGTGCGTATCGCGGTATCGCCTGGTGGACGGGCGTGGAAATTGCGCGAGAGTGTCTGCAATGGCTGAGCTGCCAGGGCCGTTCCAAGCTGCTTGCAGCTTCTTCTTTTTTTAAATACTTTTACAAAAGCAGCAAGAGTAAGAGGGATTTACTTTTCAAGTGTTGATTAGTTTTTTATTATTATTTTGTCGGCTCAGAAAGACGTCAGTTAAAAATATAAAATGCATTAATTACAAGAAATGTATCTATGTGAAGACTTCGATTGATTTAAATTACAGAGGCGATTCCGGTGTCACTGTCGATAAAGGGTGCGGATCAGTGACGCTACAAAAATAGTAGCATCGTAAATGCAGTTCGGTGATTTAAACCACCTTTCAGTGACAGGTCGTTTGACCAATGGGTAGTTCCCAAAAGTCATTGTTTTGATTCATCACAGCCAATAGGAGTGAAGAGAATTCCAAGGTAGGCGGGGCTACTACATCCCGGTGCCAAGTAGTATCATTTTGTGAGCTTCAGCAACAGATGGCGACGGCAGGAGCGTTTAGCCGCGGTTCAAATCTGTCAGGGTAGAGGATCTGATGGCAGAGTCCCGACCTACTTCCTGGCTTTTGGTTTCTAATATTGGATTTGGAAGATAACCAAGACATCCGATTTTTACATGTTATTTCCTCTTTATAGTTGTTTTTTAAAATTTGATTTGAGTTCAGATTTCTGCTGGAGGCCTCAAAAAGCCTCGGACTATATTTGTCGATCCAAGGAGCCCGGCGTAAGGAGACGCCTGCAGTATTGCTCGTAAAGTTTCCTAAAATGTGTTTGACCATTTGTGTTGTTTTTAGGTGTTACGGTTTCGCTTTATAAAGTTGGTTGTGTTCGCGTCACAGCAAAAGGTGGAATTAATGCGGAGTAAATTTAAGTTAAGGAGACAAGCTAACTGTTTAGCTACATAGCAACGAACTGGACGAATGAATGAAGCAGCTCGCGACTACCTGGATTTAAAAGGAGAAACTGGGTTCATTATCGCTACAAGTTTATGCCACGTTTTCCTACAAGGCGGCACTGATTTTCTTTACTCAGCAGAACATTTATGGGCAAGTGTCCCTCGACTGTTTCGCCGGTTTCCCACAGATGAACAGGAATGCTTTGCTTGGGAGTGGACGGGCAGCGGCGGTTTAGCACGCGAAGATAGCGCTGTGTCGGTGCTGCGTCTCCTAATGTTTATTAGGAAGGGCGAGGTCAGCTTTAGCTAGCTACAAATATATATGCACTACTCGGACTTGTCAGCGATAAGTGTGAAGCTTTCGCCCAGAGTTTGGAATGGGGAACACGGTGTCGTGCTGCGTCTCTCCGGAGTCGAGTCCCAAACTCCCTTCGAGGCAACCCGCGGAGCGGCTGGAGGAGTTCACCAGCACCGAAGTGAGCGACGACAACACCGGGCCCTATCTGCAGCACATAAGCGACAGGGAGGTCCCTGATGGTAGGTGCTTACCCGATTATTACTCACAAACTTGTGACATCTTGTGATAATTTGTAGTTCCCAGCGACCCAACTAAGAAGTGACTTAAATGGAGGAAAAATATTCACCCCATGTACGAACACCAAGATGTTTCACCATAATATTCAGATAGAGATTACTGGCCAACTTCCTCTAAGTGTTTTTTTTTTTTTTTTGCCAACCCACTGGCAAGATGAAAGCATTCTTGGCAGCGTTTAGATACCCACTGCATCATATTGATCCCACTGGCGTCAAATTATAGAGTTGCACATTAACGTTAAAAGCAAATTCTTAGATTTTATTAAAGAAAATACAGCGCTTTGTAAAAATAAAAAAGTATTTATATTCCTTACAGTTTTTCACATTTTGTCACATTACAACTACAACCATCGACTTTTATATGATACACCAACAAAAAGTAGTGCATGATAGTGAATTGAAAGAAATTTGATATAGCATCATAAAACCCCCCCAAAAAAACAACAACCAAGGAACAAATCGGACAGGTGAGCGACATGGTTGTGGAGAAGTTATAAAACAATATCCCAAGCTTTGAACATCACACAGAGCAATGTACAGTTCATCACTTAAAAAATTTTTTTAAAATGTGGCACAATTACAAAACTTCCAGGACAGTTTGACACAAACCGAGAGGCGTGGCAAGGGAGACGTTAATGAGAGAAGCGGTCGAACTTCCTGTGGTAGCTTTGGAGGAGCTGCAGAGATTTGAAGCTTAGGTTAGAGCGATGGCTCTGGACTTCCTCAATCTGGCCTGATTGAAAGAGTGTTGACATGTCTGGACAGGAAGCCATGAGAAGTCCTGTTTGCTACAGGCCATGTGGAAGAATGTGCTCTGGTCAAAGGAGATTCAAAGTCCCGCATTTGCCCGCTCCGAAAGACAGTTGTGTCAGCGTTAACCCTTTGGGGGTTTAACTATTTTCTGCAGTGAATGGAAAGTTTGTGAGAGTTGATAGGAGGATGGACCTACATACAGGAGAATCCTAGAAGGAAACAAAAGACTTCAGACTGGGGCAGATGTCCACCATCCAGCAGGACAGCTGTCCTAAGTATACAAGCAGAGCTGCAGTGGAATAGTTTAGATCAAAGCTGATTTGTGTTTTTAGGATGGCCTAGTCAAAGTTCAAACCTAAATTCCACTGAGAATCCTTGGCAAAACTTGAAAGTTTGTCTCAGCAGATTCTCTCTATCCAATCAGACTGAGCTTTAGCTATTTTTGCAAAGATCTGGCAAAAACTGTAGTAGATAAATAAAACTAAAATTGTCACAAGGTGATTCTACAATGTATTCTCTGACTCACTGTACTAACTCACATTTTTTACCTTTTTTTTTGGTCTCTGCAGTGTTGCACTACTTTACTGACCAACGTGTAGAAAACACAATAAAATACATCGATGTTTTCAGTTTAATGTGACAAAATAGGAAGTTTAAGGTCTTGTAAAACACTGCATAACGTGTGACACACATCAATATGTAACCTCCATCTTCGACACATTAACATTTTATACTCCTATTTACGTAAACTATTGCAAATAAGTCTTTCAACATCTATATAACAGAAAACATCTTAAGTCTTGTATGTTTGTTGATCTATATCCGCTGTTAGGAGTGTCAAAATTGCAAAAATCGATGTTCAAAAGTTCCAGCCAAGGTTTTTTTTATCCCCCCATTGTTCTGCAGACCCCCGATCAGTTAAGGCATCTCAAATATTTGTCTCTAGTTGTCGCCCAAGCTCACTTTTGTAGCATCAGGACTTGTCTCCCCTTTTCGCCCTGATTTCCAGACATGCAAAGTATTCGTGGCATTCGTGTTAACTGTGTGGACGGTCCAGAGACACCAGTTGTCGGTCAGACGAGGGTGAAAATCCATCCAGTGGTCTTTCATGCATTCCTCCCGGTCCTCGCTTCACAAACACCCCCCATATCCTAATCCCTTCTCTTTTATGTAACATGCCTTCTGCAGGGATTTGGAGAAAGAAGACTGTCATGTCATGCTCGTAGAGGGATTATTTATTTATTTATTTTTTATGTTGTTATTTTGGGATTTAGCCAGAATTCATAGAAGCAGATAGCTGAGTCAGGAGGATATTGTTTTGCAGAGTGTCTGTTTATTCATGGCCTCAGTTGTGCGCGCTGGGCTCATCTCTGCCCACAAACGAGAAGCAAACAGACACTCCCAGTCCCGCTTTTAAGCACTGACACGCTTAATGTTTTCACAGAGCTGGCCTTGGAATTTAATCCATCGGACCACGCCCGAGCGAGCACCATCTTCCTCAGCAAGTCCCAGACAGACGGTCAGTGGTCCTGGAATATCACACTGATGGTTATATATATATATATATATATATATATATATATATATATATAAATACACACACACAGAAAAGCTGCATTAAATCTCATTTTATGTGAACAGTCAGCATATATGTCTGAAACAGTCATCACTGGGATCTTATTTCTGATCCTTTTATTTTTTATGTGTACTTGAAAGTTTCCCTTCTCTTCTGCATCAAATTTTTGTTCTTTGAAATGAAGCATGCATATATGTTTAACTGTTTGGTTGTGGGTTCTGTTTCCTGTTTCACTTTTTTTTTTAAATCTTCGCAGTGCGCGACAAGAGAAAAAGCAACCACATAAACCATATCAATCGTGTAAGTTTTCTATTTTTCAAGTATGATTCTGACTCTCAAGTTCCGGTTTATGATTGAGTAATCATTTGATCAGACAACCTTTTCATAATTTATAATAAGACTGATAAATGACACTGTAGACTGTGGGTGGAATTAAAAATATTTTAAAAGATGAAGTCTATGAGGTCTATTCAATCTGCACTGTGTGCCACCTACTTGTTTTGTAAAGAGAAATGGGTCTGGATGTCAGATAATATTGACCGTAAGCCAGACGACATAATTTTAAGTTTTAATGAATAAATTAATGTTATTTTATTCAGTTGAAGGCGTTTTATTTTGTGTTTGCGTGAACTTGGATTTCTGTCTCCAGGTTTCTCCCGGTCCGCCGTTGAAGAAGTACAGCTCATGTTCTACCATCTTCATAGACGATAGCACCGTGAGCCAGCCAAACCTCAAAAGCACAATTAAATGGTGAGACACACAGAAACACACACACACACACGTACTCATTGATGCGCTGCTGGGAAAACCCTTATTTCTCATGAGAACATCGTGTTACATCACACTGTGGTAATCCTGACAGATGTTTGACTCAAACAGATGTCATGTTGCCTCATTTCACCTAATGTTGATGTTGTGACATTGTTTTAGTGATAACAAGTTTAATCCTGTTGACTTAAACATTTTGTCACTCTAAGCTCAATAAATAGTACAATTAACAAAAATTGTATCTTTATTGTCTTGTCCACAGTGTCACTTTAGCAATATACTACCACATCAAAAACAGGTCAGTTTGAAGCTTGACTTGTATTATTATTTTACAGGTGAGTTGGTTGTGTCGTAGTGACGGATGTTCTGCTTGATTTTTAGGGACTCTGACAGGTCACTGGACATCTTTGATGAGAAGTTGCACCCTTTGTCAGTAAGTGTCTGGATATTCCTAAGCAACCGTTAACTTTCAGCCCTTTGACTCTTTATTTGTCTATCGTATCTGAAAGGATGCGGCCTGTAGACGGGATCCGAATGCCAGTTCTCTCGTTTGTTTTGCTTTTGTCGCCTTTTGGGGATTAGAAACGCCCGATGAAATGCTTTGGTTTTGCAAGCCGAAACTCAGCTTTGTGTTGTAGCGGTCCCACCCAGTTGCCTGGCTTTTTAGTTCAAATGGATGTGAAACGCAGTGAGAGAAATGTCCTTCTCTTATGCAAATACCATATTATTTAAACACCGTAAAGCAATTCTGCATAGCATTGCTTCTTAACTAAACGATGGATTCATCTGGATTGCAGAAGACCAATGTAGAGAGTTCGAAACTGGTTTTCATTGAAACTTGTAGGAAGCCCTGATTAGAAAAAAAGATTTTTCTTGGTATTTTTATCTTTTGGTGGTGGAACTAACTAACTAACTATGCTCTTTTAAAGTTGAAAATCAGACTTGTTTCCATGTTGCACAACAAACAAACAAATCAGTGTTTCCAGGTTGAAAGCACAGAGTTTGATTGACAAACGACTTGGAGGAAGACGTGTATTTCCTCAGTGTTTCCTGACCTGAGAGGCGTCGCCTTAAATCAAGACGGGCCAGAAGAGTTTCTGTATAATAGATCCACTGCAAGTTAATATCACAAGAACCTGCTCCACTCTGTCCTTCTGGTGGGCAAAAAAGGAGAGTGCAAATCTCAGAAAATCTACAAGGTGAAATTAAGTAGGTGAAACGCTGAGAAGTTGTTTTTTTTTCAGTCTACAGATCAATAAAATAGAAAACTGATTGCTAACAGCTGATACAACCCTAAATTTTGAGGTCTTTATACATTTGTGGGGTTTTCTTTACATAAATTAACTTTATAATTTGTAAGAAGATCATACATTTTGTTTTACTGTTTTTAAGAAAGGGGACTTTATAGTTTTGGGAAAGTGTAGTTTTTACTTGATTTTCTTGAGGGGGGGAAAAAACACAATCGACCCATAAAACATCTGAGATGTATTGAAAGTTGACCTCTTTTTTTCTGTCTGGTTGAGTTGGGCAGATGGAAAAACTCTCACCACTATTATAAAGTTCAGCCTAAAACAGTTTAATGACTATTTATTTTGAAGGTTCTGCTTAACATTAATATAATGGCAAATAACAAAGCATAACCTTAAATCTGTATTTGTTAAAAATGCAACAAATACAGATGTAGTAACATGTACCTCACTGATAAAGGAACTGGGTTTTTCTTGGTTATTTCTAACCAGCGGCGTACTTGTGGTTTTAAACGGTGCTTCAAGCTTCAAACAGAAAAGCGTAGACCGCCGACCTCCAGCTGTTTTCACTACCAACCACTCTCCAGACCAGAACCATGTTCATATCCTGCTTCCTCCCTTCAGTGATGTGCGAACCTTTCCATCCCACACAGAAAGAGCCTGTCCCAGACGACTACACGTACGTCGACCCAGAACACAAACTCATCTATCGCTTCGTCAGGACGCTCTTCAGCGCTGCACAGCTCACCGCTGAATGTGCCATCGTCACACTCGTAAGTCGCTAGCGTGCACAGTAGCAAATTTGTGTTTCTTTATTTTTGGGCACATTAGTTTTCGGCTGTAGCTCCTTATTTAGTCACCAGAGGGCAGTAAAGTCCAGTGACAAGACATACGGCTCCTCACATTGTAAAGTTCATGATGGACCCATGAGACATCGTGATTCTAATGTCAGGAACTATATATATATATATATATATATATATATATATATATATATATATAGATTTTTTTTTTTTTTGAGATTTTTTTTTTTTTAAATAAAGTATTGCTTTGGGTGGGTGTCTAAGTAA
>CAEFZX010002041.1:29794-57919 GCA_903066825.1 Alfaro cultratus | reverse complement strand
CTGACATAAATTTGTTATAAAAGTATTACTGATTAAACTTTAGCTTTAATAACATAAAGCTACATAATTTTTAAAGTTTAATCATAAAGCAGTTGCAAAACGATTTTCCCTGGACTGAATGTGGACCCTAGTGACAGAGATCAACGCTTAGTTAATTTTTATCTATTTTTTAATTTAATTTTTAATAATTGAATAAAATTATTATTTTTTATTTAATAGACTGATTTTTTAGTTTTATTTCTACAATTTCCATGAGGGAAAATCCCAAGATTAAATAGATAGATAGATAAGATAAGATATCTATCTATGTTAGTAAGACATAGTTTATTAATGTCTGGGCTGAGATAGGCAGGTAAATAAGACGATGTAGTCGTCTTTCTTTCTTAGTGTTGATGTTCTCTTGATGCTGCGATCTGTTTGAAGAAGTTGAACCTCTACTCCAGCTTCAGGTCTTCTGCAGCCTCTAACAGGCTTCTTTCCAGGATTATCCTGGATTAGCTCCATCCATCTTCTAATCAACTCTGACCTGCTTCCCTGTCTCTGCTGAAGAAAAGCAACCCTACAGCATGATGCTATAAATAAAATGTTTCACTGAACATTAAATTCAAATAAATTGTTTATCCTGAGGCAAAATTAAATGCTGTTATATCTCATACTCATATCATGGAAGAGTTGTTGTGGATGGTGATGCTGTGAGCAGGAAGAACAGTTTACCTGTCGCACCAGAACGAGTTTTTCTTTTTTTTTTGTCTACTCATCATTTTTCCTGACCCCTGGACATCGTGTTGACCTGACCGACAGAGATCAAGGAAGATATAACTTTATTGGTATCTGGGATGAAATAGGAAGTTAAATAAGACAATTATTTGTCTTTCTTTTATGTGTCTGTTTAATGCTGTGAGATTTTCTTGACGTAATGCAATGCAATCTGTGTGAAGTCATTTGTGTCTAGAGTTTGAAAAGTACATTAAAATCAAGCAGGGCGTTCAGATCTGCGCCTCTCTCCCTCTTCTTCTCTCTATCCTTTTTCTCTTCTTTCCTCATCCACATTCCCTCCATTGTTCTCCAGAACCCAAATCCTCAATCCTGTGTCCAGCTTAAGATCCAACAGTAGCAAAAGTGTGAATTCTTGACAATTTCCAACCAACCTTAAGATTTTGATCAGGAGTGTATGTATAGTTGGTAGCTGAACCGTCTGATCCAGGATCTGCTCCCATGTGTTTGTTTGTTGGTTTAGGGTTTTTATTCTAGATCTGCTCCTACTTTGATGACTGTCAAGTCAGAAGTTGGTTTGTTAAAGGGAAGAATCAGCCAAACAAACTAAGTTTTAATTTAACAATAGAAAAGCAAACATTGATTATGATGATGCAGTGATTTACAGTGACAAACTAAATGCTTCATGAGTTTGCTTGATTTTCAGTTTGTGTGGGCAGTTTTTTTTTTTGTTTGTTTTTTGCTTTTGTGTTGCTAGTGGTCTTTAATCACAGAAAGTTTGTAGACAAGACAGGATTGAGAATGAACCTTTGGACAGCTGCATTAAGATTGGAATATAAAAATCCTTTATTGTTCCACAGTGGGACAATAAATCAAATACCAGAAGCAAATTAAGGAGAAGTGGAAGCATGTGTTTTCAACACAAATGTGAAAAAAGCAAATAAGAGACTGTAAATAGGATACTAATACTATGCGGTTATTAAAAATAGATTATAAACATATTCAACTACAAAAAGGTGAAAGATGTGTATTTTTATTCATAACCTTGGTAGAGTGGAAGCTGTTTTCACACAGTAACTTAGATGAATGACAGACATCTTTGTGAAGTGAGGCAACTGATTTCTGCATGAAACAGGTTAAGATATTGCAAGTCTCTTTTTTTGCAGCTTAATTTTTATCGGTTGGTTTCCACTTATCAAGCAAACAGAACACAACTTGTCAGCAGGCGGTAATATTTACACTCTAACAAAGATGGACATACTTACAGATATGAAGCAACATTCAGATTTTCACATTGTTGTGTGAAAGTTGACCAGGATAGAACTGCAACCCGTGACCTGTCGCTGTCTTCACCGATGGAAGGCTGCTCTTTCAGAAAGTTTGGAGTGAACGATAGTGCGGCGTTACCCTCGGCTCATATTAATGCCATAAATGGGGATATTTTTGCATCAGGCTCATCATTTTAAATCAGTGACTTTTTGTCTAGCAGAGCTTTCTGCTGTTTGAGGCAGGAAAGCAGTGAATCTCTCAGGTCCATGTTCATCGTCTCCAGTCCGTTTCCCCGTTGTTTTGCTTTTGTTAGCCTAGCGCCTTGATTACCACCATCCCTACTGACCTCCTCCAGCTTCTTGTTCTCTTCAGTCTTAAAGCTGCTCAGACCCTGCATGATATCATTTTACATTGAGATAATGTCATTTTGAATTCTGTTTATATTGTAGTTTATAAATTCTTATTCTTACTAAACATGGGGAACCAATATGCAGTTTTATACTTTTACCTTTTTATAAACTTTTTATACTTTTCTTTAGTTATTTTGTTTGTATTTCCTCTAACTCATGTAAAGCACTTTGATTTGCCTTGTTGCTGAAAATGTGCGATATAAATGACCTGACCTTGTTGCATATGCAGTATTTTGGGTAGCCTTAGCTGTCATAAGCTCGCTGTCCTCTCTTGGCTCTGTGGCCTGCATCATGCTGGCTTTGTTTTCAGTGTTTGTTGGGTTTGCCCTCATCTGGTTGTAACTGTTAGTTCCCCAGGTCTCTTTTTCAATCTAGTTGTCATTATGAAGACAAACTGAATCAGTTTATCGAGGTTAGTGGCGTTTTCTTGCCTCTGATCAGGACGGTTTAAAGTTTTAAACTGCCATCTTGGAAATGCTCCAGAAAAAAAAAAACCAAAACAAAAAAACCAAAAAGCAAATAAGCATTTTAAGTCTTTTTAAGTTAAAGACAACCTGAATGAATAAACTTAAGCTGTCAACTGATTAACTACATCAATCTATTGAAAATAGACAAACTGTTCTTTGTATTTATTTACAGTCCACTCAAACAGTTTGAACATATGACCGTCCAGGTTCAGCCCTGCAGCTGTCCATCAGGTTCAGAAACATGCTTTTTGTTCAAAGGAATTATTTCTTTCTGTCAACTTTTCAGCCAGCAGGAGGAACAGAGTGATTTCAATTAATTAAACACGTGTTCAATTCCCCTACAAAACTCACCATGAAATAATTATGACACAGTCTGCCACAATCTTGGGGACACAGCTGAGACGATGATAAGGTAGTCTGATGGTGATGGTAAGCATAGAGGAGCAGACTCTTTCATGTTCTCAGAACAAGGATTTCTCTGCAGAAGAAGTTACTTGAAGGGCAGCTGACTTCACTTTAACTACCATTTTAATATGCATTGTAAATTACATTATTCTCATGTGTATAATCCTCTTTCCTACCAATACTCTTGGATCCTCATGTGTCAGTCTGTTAAGGCTTTGTGACAGTTTATTAGGTCAAGCTGTTCCTTTAAACCTGCTCCATGCCAGACTGAGTGGATTCTATTATCGTACTGAACTTACAGTTGTATCATGTAAAGACTTGATATGTACTAATGTGATGCATGCCAGTCACACAACACAGCACTTAGAAGAGTTTTTCCAGGAAGTCGTGTCGTTTCCGGGGGCAGAACCCATCAGATTTGTTTTTACGCCTAGACAACGAAAGGCCGTCGTTTTTTTTTTTCATTTAGCGCAGAAGTCACCAAGTCATCAAAGCAGAGGCCACAACACAAACAGTTAGTCACAGCAAAGCTAATCAGACCAGGTCTCTGAAGAATGATGGTGTTTAGTTATTAATGGGGTATTAATAGGTATTTTTAGGTAGAGATGTGCAATACGGCATAAAATTCATATCCCTACATCTATGGTAAAGGGTGGCAGTAATGATATATGTTTTTGGTATAAAACTAACAATAGAAAATAAAAATGTATTTATTTATATGTGTTAAAAAGTTTTTAGGTTGCTTCAGTGGATGCATTTTTGTAATGTTTTGTTTTCTTTAAAATGAGATGTTTCTAAGGGAAACCTGGCAATGAAAGGCAGGAGCACCTCAATGGTGACTACCTGGTTAAATCAAAGCTAAATAAGTAAAATAAGTGAAAAATATATCTCTATATAGAAACACAATAACTTTAATGCAATGGATGTCGGTGTCGAATCCTGTCCCCCCCCCGGCTATGAGACTGGAACTTGTAGTCAACTACATTGCTTGGCATTCCTGGTATTTTCATTTTCATCAGAACTCTTGCTGCAGCGTTTTGGATCAGCTGAAGGTTTGAAGGACTAGTTTTTCAGCATCACTCATGGACAGGATATTTATAATTTTGGTAATATTCCAGAGATGAAAAATGACATCTCATAAACCCATTTAATATGAAATTTAAATGACATATCCTGGTCAAAAATGACACAGAGGTTCTTAACTTCATTATTGCAGACCAATTAATGCTATGCAAATTAGATGGCTGTCTAAACATGAGTTTTTTCAAAGACATTCGTGTTGTCTGAATTCAAAAGCAAATAAATAAATAAATAAATAAAGAAATAAATAAAAAATTCAAACATCTAAGTTTTTATTAGGGTGTACTGATTTCCTGAATTTTGGTAGATCGGTGATCAGCCAATACTTACATGTGAAGAAGATCTTATCCACTGACCTTATCTACCTTGGGTAGTCACCCCACTGTTACCAACTCAGCGACTTTACCAACATTTCAGATAAGAAATTGGTATCAACCAAAAGTGGAATCGGTAGGTCAGGCTTTTTAAAGATTGGTAATATGCGATCAGCCAGAAAACTGCAATCAGTGCACTGCTAGTTTCCATGTCTTCAAATCATGCCTGTAACCTGTCTAATTGATTGGATTCATCAGGATTTATGGATAAATAAAGCTGGGTATAATCAACATAACAGTGGAAACTTGTCCATACTGACTGATAATATGAAATATAAATATCAAGGGGCATTTGCCCAGGAACTGAGCTGGAACCGTTGGGTTTAAAGAAGATCTAGATTTACATGAACAAACTAGAATCTGCCAGATAAGAAAGATTTCAACCAGCCTAGTTCTGTTCCTTTGATACCTAAAGCATGTTGAGTTTATCTAAGATATTATTGTGACTGACTGTATTAAATGCAGCAAGACACAACTGAGCTCTGAAACCTGCAGGAAACTCTTCAAACATGTCATTACTGTTCTCACACACTTGATTAGTTTCCATTTTTCAAGGAATTTGGATAAAAAAGTGAGATTTTGATATAGGTCTGAAATTCAATTAGTCTTTTTTATTATGTGAATCACATGTAACAGTTATTTTAATGTAATGCTTGAGAAAGAATGACATAAATTCAAGTTTGAACTGCTGTACAAGCATAAATAGGCAAATCAGAATGCATCTAATGCAAGTTGGACGTAATGTACTTTTAGCTGTATCAAGGCAGCTGTAACTTCAAGCATGTCAATATTTCACTGAAGCGCTCACTTTCACTGACTTCAGCAACAGGTGACAGAAAAATATAAGTGCTTACAAGGCAGCAGATGCCTCAGCTAAAAAAACTCTGAAGATGCTGCGAATGCAACATCTGCCCTAAACCTTTTCACTGGACCTGCTGGAGTGGCTGTTTGACACCGGCAGAGACCACTTCTTATCCAGCTTCATCTGATTGTAATCCTCTCAAATATGCTTTGCAGGCTGTCCTGATTGCAAAGAACAGCCACACTCCATAGAAAAGCTGCAAGCCTTCAGAAGCCTCACTCCATTACTGTCACATTGCACACAACACTGGGGAATGCTTAGCACTGCAAGTTAAAGTTTACCAAAGTGACAAACTTTTGTCAAGTTTGTCACTTGCTCCTTCTCAGCAAGAGGAGCACAGGGAGAAGTTCTGCTTCAACAGCCGCAAAATCACAATCAGACACCTAGAATAAATAAAAGTAAACAAACTAATAACATTTTTGTTTAATCTTCTTAAGGAGGCAGCAGCATGTATTTTCTTGGCATATAGTGCCAATTGTTTAGCATAAATAATTAACTGTTAAATTCAGTGAATGGGACTTCAAAGAAATTTTGCATATTAACGCCTTAAAATTGGACCTCTGTCTCTTTAAACACTTCTGCTCTTTCTGAAACTCCGCCTTCATTAAGTCGTCACAACATGGCTTCTCTATTAACGCTTTGACAACATTGTTACTTAGAAGTAGCTTGTTTACTGAGAAAACCAGTAAACAAGCTACTGCCGCTGGCTAGTCTGAAGGAGCTGAGTGGGGGGTAATGGAGGAGGGCTGCTCTGTGAGTGGAAAGCTCAGAAGCTGCAGCTCTGATGAGGAGCTGTGTCTGGAAGGCGGGGCTAGGTTGGGAGAGACAAACCCTAAAGACTAGCAGCTGGAATTGGAGCACAAGATGGTTCCACATTGTATTGACTCACGAAGGCAGCAATCCAGCAATCTCAAGTTTTGCACACCAAACTTTTCAGTTTTATATCGATAAAAGTTTTAGATAAGGTATAATGTTCTTTATACTTCACAACTGTATACTGCTTTATGTTAGTTTTCCATATTAAATTCTAATAAAATATATTTATATTAGTAGTTGTGACAAAATATGTAAACGTTCATGGGGTGTGAATACAAGCCTCTGTAAAATAAAGAAAATCTCAAGGTTGCACAACATGGATACCTGCAGCTTATAGACACTGTGTATCTTTAATCTTTTTTCTTTTTTTTAAAGAGTGTTGGTGCAGCTTGTATTTCAGATTCGCTCAACAGCCTGGAAATTACAGTAACTGGTTGGCAACAATAATTGCAATCCAGCGTCTTCGATAACTTGCATTGCATTTTGTGTGTCATCATCATAAACATGGCAAGAATTGCTGATTGAGTCTCCTTCCAGCCGGCCCGCTGCACCCCGGGGCCGATCAGTCCAGTCACGTCTGCTGGCCCTCAGAGCTGTCTTTAAACACCGCACAGATCAGATCGTCTCAGCCGCTTTGATCTCTTTCAGATGGTGGGGGTTCTCAGAGGGAAAATCCATAGTAAAGCTTTTGGACTTCACAGTGCTGAAGCAATCTAGTAAAATGACTCTGGCATATGAGGAGTCTTCTAAAAGGAGGTCTGATTTTCACCCAGTGAGACAGACTCTGCAGGGGCGTCCCAGGAGGACAGAAACAATAAAATCAAAATATCTTTCCATGGCAAGCAGAATACAAATAATTCTTTTAGATTTGCTCATGAAGAATTGAACTGCTCATGTGTATTAAAGCCACAGTGATTTGTGGCATTCTACACAGAGGAGCTTCTGACTTCAGACACCAGCTTCTTGTTTGGTCAGTAGCTCTTAGAGTGAATTCTAGGGATATTGAAGGAATTTTTGATTGTTGTGGGAAGTAGAAGTTCTTCTAAAAGCAAATAATTCTAAACAAGGGCAAAGGGCCACAATTATGTGCTTTCCAGGCACATAATGCAGTTTTATAGCACAACCAAGTTACTCTGTTAACTTGAGTTGTTATAAAATTGCTATACATATCAAATATGACTTAAAATAAATTTGACTTTGTAGTTTAATGCCTTGAAATTGGGCCTATGTGTCTTTAAAAACGCCTGCTCTTTCTGAAACTCCTCCTTCAGGAAGTCATCACAGCATGGCTCTATTAACCCTTTAACAATGTTTTTACCAGTGTTGCTCTGAGAAGTAGCTCAGTGCAATACTTGTAACTGTAGCTGAGCAGTTCCACCAGGTGTTTGCTAATTACTGCTGGCTAGTCTGAAGGAGTGGAGCGGGGGAGTCGACAAGGAGGGTTGATCTGTGAGGAAGAAACTTGGAAACTGCAGCTCTGAGAAGGAGCTGCGTCTTGAAGGCGGGGCTAGGTCCACTCTGGTTGCCACGGGAGCATAATATAGTCACGCATGAAAGAATTAAAGGTCCACTATTATGCAAAGTTCACTTTTCTGTAATACCATCTGGGTATCGACTGCTTCTAAAAAAAAAAAAAAACACCCAGCTGTTTCTTGGGAATAAGTATTTTTTATTTTTTTGTCTAAATGCTGAGTCAGGAGGGCGTGGCCAGCAGTTCATTTGCATAATCATGACATAACCCTAACACAGTGCATTCCTTAATGAGCTCAAAACAGGCAGATCTAAAAAGTTGATTTTACTTCATACTGCCCCATTAAAAAGAATCATACTGTAGAAATGGCTGAGGGTTTTGAAATTACTGTTATCTATAAGTTATAGTTTACAGTGGTGAAACTCAGTCACATCAGCCAGATGATGATGATGATGTTGGGAACAAAGTAGAGCCTTTTACCAGTTCCAGCTGAACTGGGATCTCGTTGCTGCCCTCTGCTGACCCAGCAGCTCTGTCCTGATCCTGCTGGCTGTTAGCGGAACTCAGTGCAACCTCTTAGTTCGAGCACACTCTCCGATTTACAGCAGCAGCGTTTTGAACTTAATGTAAAGGCTTACATAATAATGTGCAACAAAGCCTGAATATTTCATATGCATTGTATCAATCTCTTTCATTCTCATTTTCATCAAACCTCTTGCTGCAGGTTTGGATCATCTGAAGGCTTTTAACTGTTTTTTTAATTTTTTACTTTCTGGTAGTAAAGAGTTACAGTAGTTCAGCCTTAAAGTAACAAATGCATGGACTAGTTGTTCAGCATCTCTCTGGGACAGAACATTTCTAATTTTAACAATATTCTGGATATGAAAGGAAAAAAGTCTTAAAATCTGTTTTATTAATGTTAATACTGGAGGCCAGAGCCTCTGGTACAAAGATAACTGCTGTTTAGTCTGAATTTAAAAGTAGAACATTCAAACTGAGGTCTGCACACTGTCACCTTCAGTTGGGCCTGTTGCAAGACGGTCCTGGGTTCGAATCCTTTCTGCATGGCGTTAGCATGTGCACTCACACTGTCCAGAAACATGACTGTGAGGCTAAAGGTCTCTAAATTGACCTTAGGTGTTAGTGGTTGCTTGTCCTACGTTGCCTTGCAATGGACTGTCGACCTGACCAGGGTGTTAAAACAATTATGCAGCAATTATTATTTATTAGTAAATACAGTCCGAATGATGTCCACCTCTACGGTTTTCTGTGACTCTGCCCGTCTCTGTATCTGTGTAAAAACTCTGAGCTCAGTGGACACCTCATGGTACATGGCTACAGTGGCGGTGAGCCATTGATCAGTTTTACAGCGGCCATCTTGGTCCCATGATGTCAGAATGTGAATGGCACGATGAGGAGGACGGTGTAGGTACTAATTCTGACTGAACCAGGAAAGATTTGTGAGTTTTGCCACTCCTTGTTAGAGATCAGCAAGTTGTGGAAAATTACTGAAACATTGTACAGTTGGACATGTGCATTCAGATATGTAGAGAAGGTCACTTTAAGGTCATCTGTAAAGGTCATAGAGCCTTTTAGGTTCATCCTGAAATATTACCTGAAAGCTGAATATCCCTCACGTTTCTTGACTAGTGCCCCAAAACAAATATCTTCTCAGGATGAATACAAATGGTAAATGGTCTGAACTTATATTTCCAATCATTTTGACCACTCAAAGCACTTTATACTATAGTCACATTCACCCATTCACGCCTACAAATGCTCACACATTCATACACCAATACGCAGATCGGTAGGCAATTGAACCTACAACCTTCCGATCACAAGACGACTACTCTACCCACACAGCAACAGCCGCCTAAAAACAAGTCAACTCAATAAAGGCAGATTCAAGATTAATTACATATTTGATATTTGTCATTAAACAACACATTCAAACTTAGTTTGTTTTTTCAATTTGGTTAAAATTCTTTGTAAAAGGAAACCTGGCAGATTGCATTCAGTCACTGAATTCCAACAACCCCTCACACTGCGCATGCATGAAGCAACAGTGGAGAGAAAAACTCCTTCAACAAGAAGACTGAGGAACCCAGCAGACCGGTCAGACCGGTAGAGAGATTTAAATCAGGGTTAGGTTTAAAAAGCATTTTCCCATCAGCTGAAATATGGAAACAGGAAGATAAAACTAAACGGACTGGCTGGGCTGGGAAGCAGAGAGGACTGCCATGGAGGAGCTGCAGAGAACCACAGCTCAGGTGGGAACATCTGCTGACATGGAAACGCACAACCACACTCAATATACAGCTTGAGACGTGAGCTTCAGTTTCAGTCTGTGGATGTGCATGGCTGGTAGACTCAAAGAAACAATTATTTCTGTTCAGTTCTACAGAAATTTACCAACTTCCAGCTGGTTGAAAAATAAAACTGCAGATAAGTGAGAAGCAGAAAAGAGCACACTCGTGAACACACTCCTGTGTGTGTGTGTGTGTGTGAAGCACTTCAGAGTGTGGAGCACTGTATGCCTTTAATTAGAGAGTAGCTGTTACAGTATGTACTTGTAAAAAGACCGTGAAGTAGCCTGTTTTATAAAAAATACATGGAAGTGTTTGTTGTGGAGCTCTCCTGTGGAGGATCTGTTGGTGTGTATTTCACAGAGTGTGTGTGTTGTGAGACGGAGCTCTTTTGACCTTGCTGTTGTTTCTTTCGATTTTTACCACTCACACACTGTCAGGCAAATTTAATGCAGTGCATTGATCAACTTCATATTGAAACCAACTCTTTCTGCCTCCCCCATCACTCAACAGGTTTCTCCCCCGCTCACACACAAGCGCTAACTAAAATTGCTGATTGATTACATGTTGCTATGGATAATAGATGGTGACCTCCAGTTTGCCTTTGCTGCTGCTGCTGCTGTTGTCTCAGCATGAAAAATAGCCACAGGATCCCAAACCAATGATCTTTTCCCCATCCTGCCCTAAAGCCTCTAAGTCTGAATAATTCAATTTGTATCCACTAAAGCTGCATTTGTCAAACTGGGTTTGCGCTTGCAGCTCCTTTAGCCAGCCTGCTGCACTCCGTACACTTTGATTCACAAAATTCCAAAGACATTTGAAGTCACTGTTTATGCAGGAAGAGCAGGAGAACTTCTCCAACATCCGGAAAATTCATTATGTTCAGTTCTAGACAGCATAAATTGTGAATGCAACTTCAAACAGGTTTCCTCCAATTAAAAAAGATTTCATTGGCATTTTTATAACTGAAGACCAAATAATGTTGCTCGGTTCCAAAAGTATCACTGCTTTAGTTGGGCTTTTAAATTCTTATTTATTGAAAAATTAAAAGGCTTCCTTTAAAGAATCAAAGATGGCATAAAAGTTGTTGAGTTATTGGAGAATTTCCCCAAAAAGGCACTTTAACAAAGAGGAACGTCCATGACACCCAGTTGAAAGCAGATGTTTACATTTACTTTATGAAAAGAAAAGGTTGATGGAAACATTTGAAAGAAAAACTTCCTGAGTTACACTAGAAAGTTACTTTTTAGTGAAAGTAACTTTCTAGTAACAGCAGTCTCTGTTGTTACTGTGCTTCAGCAGAGATTGATCAGAACTTATTCAGCAAATGTGTTTCAAACTCTCCCATCCACTGGTGTCTCTGTCTGCAAAACCTGGAAAATTTTCAAAGTCCAAACTTCCAGTGTGGATGGGAGGACTGAGAGGCGCTCCAGGCTGGGATGTGAGTGATGGAGCCAGCGGTCGCGTTAACTGAATATTTTCAGTCTGGTGGTGGAAAAATCAGATAGCCATCCATCATTGACTTGGTGGGTTTATGATGAGTTAATTTTCACTGTGAGTTGCCCTGCAGTGGACTGGCCATCTGCCCGGGTTGTACCTCATCTCTCACCCTCTGGCTCCTCTGCAAGGATAATGTGTTACATAATGAATGGATGTAACACTGAGGCATAACTCTGGATATATTTTTAGATAACATCTCAAACACACTGCTCTCTTGTCTGATATCATGGGAGAATAAAACAACTCAGCCAATAACTGAAGAGAACTCTGGACTTCCACCAGTCTGGTTCATCAATGGGGCCAAGTTCCAGACCCCTGAAGGTTCCACATTCAATTGTTGAAAAAATGATATGCAAACACCAGGGGGATGTGGCGCTGTTTCGGAAGGAGACGGGAAATGTCTGGAAGGCCACTTAGAGAGGAAGAAGACTGGTCCTAATGTCCCATCGTTAGGATTAGGAGTTGGAGTTGTGGTGTAAATTAAGTCTAAGTCAAGTTTAAAAATGTACAGGTAATTATTAAAATTAGGAACAAGGTGAGTTTCCAAAATGAACTGAAGTAAATAGAAATACAGAGCTGGATAGAGTAACCAATATCTGTTTTGCTTCAATATTTGTTTTGCTTCATGACTTATGTAGCAATGTTGGAAGTATCCAACATTGCTACGTAAGTCAATCCTGGCATTTAGCTCCTGACCTCCTTCCTGGGCTTTACTCTGTGTGATTTCAAAATAAAATCCTCCCTTTGTGTTTACACAGCTGTTTTTTTTGTGTGTTTTTTTTAACAATGGGAACATATGTAAGTGGACAGGCAGAGGCAGAGTTGAGAACCTCCCCGGTGTGACAAGCCAATAAATCTGTCACTTACATTTCAGGAAGTCTCTAAGGAGCAAAGCACACATCTGTTAACAGTACCTCTAAAATCTTCCCTGCAGACATCATCAAAACTGTGTGGAAAGAAGGGAAAGATGACTCCTCCATAAAGTCTGCTGAAAGAAGAGCTCACAATATCCAGATCACCCAGAGAGCTCACTCTTATTTACTGTGTAAAGCGCCAGCAGTGATAGCTGTGATGTGTCCTCAGGGTGAGACTTTATGTGTCATTTAGCACCTTAAAGCCAATTGTCAGTCTTATCTGGACTGAATTATTGACTCTAACAACAACTCCTGCAGCTGGCTTTTGAACTGAACTCTCGATCGTTTCCGTCACTCTTTGACTTTTATAGCACTGGCAATAACATTGAAGCAATTGTAATGTACACTTAGAGGTATAAATAGCTTGGAACTGAGCGGGGTAGTATATTCTCCAGCTTTACAAGGGCTAGATGTCTCATATCCCCAGGGGTAGCTGTGTATACAGCTTGGTTAATTGAGAAAACAGCCAGTTGCTCATTGGCAGGATTTAGGAGCTCAGTTACTTAGAGCCATAACGGCGGCAAATTGGTTTGGTTTTTCTTTGAGAGAAGCTGGAAAACCTGATTGCAAGAGCTACCAAGAATTTGTGAAAAATGTTCCAGTTTTGTCTTAACCTAAATATACAGATGAATTTGAAGGTAAAATATAAAACTTGACAAACATATTGAAAAGAAAAACAATGCTCTTTGATGAATTGATGAGCAAATTGAATTTGTCGAATTTTTATTTAAAATCCAGAGAAAATATTTGTAGTATTCCCTCCAGTTGTTGGTGACCTTAACCTTACACTGGAGTGGTTGTAGTTGCCATTCAGGATGAATTCACACCACCTCTGTTTGATCCGCTTTAATCCAAGTCCACTTTGTTTGTGTAGGTGTAAATATGTAATCAAACTTTGATGCGGATTCAAAAATTGAACTCTGGCTCACCTACATACCTCGGCCTGGGTTTGGTTGAAGTGAACTCTGCTGCTCTTCAAAAGCATATGTGAACGCCAAGCGGACCGGAGAACGCTCCAAAAGCAGGAAGCAGTATAGTGCAAGGTATTCTGGGTAAATACAACCAAAACAAACATGTCTAACAAGTCTAGTGCTAGCTGGAGTAATGACTTGGTCTTTTACTAAGATGAAAAGAGAAATCCTTCAACTGCTAAAATCTGATATCGCTCCATTTTTGTTACAGTTTACGAAGACGGAAGCTGTGCTCAGAGTCTTCAGAGGTTTTCCTTTAGTAGATCGTTCTCTCTTCCCATTCTGCCAATAAGCACATTGAAATAACTTTGATTATTCCAACTAACATAAAACAGGAAGCGTTTGCTCTCATTTAGTGTTAGACAGGGACAATAAAAATGTTATGTGTACTTTTATACAGAGCATGTTAACTCATGTTTTCAACTATTTATTTTCCCTCCAGCCAGGAAACATGAACCTTCTGACCCCTGGGAGAAGTTGAAGGGTGCCTGAGTTTTGTTTCAATGAACTCCTCTTTTTACATTGCTTTATTATCTTTAGAGTTTAGACACTTGCCTAAACTATCAGAAATAAACAGAATGCAAAAATAATTTCACATTCTCATTTTTGCAGGGAATTAATAATTTTGAGCTTAGTCACATTTTCTATGAAGAAACTGAGCCTCTTTATGTCTCTATCTTCAAAGATCGGCTTTATTTTTCTGTTGATTTTTGCGAAGCTTCAGCTCTTATCAGTCAGCGAGGTGCTGATGAAATGCTGGGTCTAAACAGGCCATTTTTCTTAGATGATGATTTGTGTCTCATTTAAATGAGCATTAAGGCGTGAGGTTTGCTCAGAGTCTCGGGGTGGGAGACAGATGACACCCCAGAGGGGGCAGGAACACTGCCTGGATTCGTCAATGTGAGGGGAGCTGTCAAACTGAATCAATAGGGGGAGGAGGGATCGCGCTTGCAACACACTCCTAGCACCATCATCTCACATGTTCTCATTTTTCCTTCAAAATGCCAGCACTAGACTTATCTTTAGGTCAGAATCAATTTTTAATTTTGCATGGTAATGATGAACAAATTACTGAATTGCATTATTCTTCAAAGTTGCGTTTCACTAAATAAAAAGAAAATGAATGTACTTTTAGAGCAGGCATCAGAGCTCTTAGCAGAGACTTTGTCACATACGGCAGACGGAAGAGAAAACTGTTGATGTATGGATGTCAGGAGCTAAATATTAACGTAGTTAGAAATTCAAACAAGCTCAGAGGTGCTTTGGTTTTCAGAACTCACTGATTTCATTTGTGGTTTTACTGAGGAGAGAAAAGTCCAGTTAGTGAGCCCACTGGGTCTTCTGTTCCCGTCCAGAACCAGAAGTGGTGCTAATGCTGCTTCACCTGCAAGCAGATACTCAGGTAGGTTTAATGCTGCGACCAATAATAAGGCAGGTGAAGGTAAATCTGTGTATTTATGGAGGTTTAGTTTTAATCCAGTCCATGTTTGAGGAACCCAATGTTACTTTCATAACATATGCTGCTCATAATTATTATTATTATTTTTTTAGTTAATAAATGTTGTTTCTCTTCCCTGATGCAGGGTGAGATTCAGTCACAGCAGACACTGTATATGTCTAAAATAATTTTCAACATCAGTTTATGTTTTTTTGTTACTTTGAGAACATCTTAAGGTAATATATTGACAATGACCTAATAGTGAGAGTTTATCCTCTCAACAAAAGAGTAACAAAGTTTTATTTTGTAAAGAATACTTAACACGGGAACTGGAAAATATTTTAAACATCCAAAAGCACCACAATCAGAAAGAATGAATAAAATGGAAATAAAAACCACCTTCAACAGAAACCATAAATAAAATGCATCATGATGTTTCTGGAAACACAATTGGCCTTCAGAAAATGTTAATCATAAGAATGAAAATGATCAAATTAATTTTAATTTATCACACCATTAATTGATTCATTGCCTATTGTGACAAGCTTACTTATCGAGCCTTTTCTCAACCGTTCCAACATCAGCCCCACCCCTCACATCTCCTTTTTCTCTACTTAAAGCAGGCTCTATGTTATATCCTAAGATTTCTTTGAGTGTGCAGAAACTGTAGAAGTACAATTTATGCTGACTCTGACTTTAAACTTATTTTCCCAGCTTGGATTCAGAAGAAAAGTTTCCCAGTCGTTAAAAGTGTTTTATTGGATGCATGTGTTTTCATAGTGATGGCTTTGGGGGAACGCTGTGTGAGGGATGACATCCCCCTGTCATTAGAATTGATAATAGGAGGACAAATATGTTGGTTGCATCAATTAAGACGGAGAGATGTTGCAGATTTTATACAAAGCTCTGCAGACTGTAAATGAAAATGTTCTCACTCTTCCTTGTTTCTACATTTTCTCCTTTTTCTAAGCCAAGTATTCTGGGACATGGTGGTACATGTTAGATGGTATTAATAAGTACATTTATTTTTCATGCATTGTTTAATATAATTGATTATGACCTCATAGAAGAATTATGATTATTCCTCAGAGTTGAAAATGATCTATGTGTGGATTGTAAAATGAGAAAACATTCACATTAAATAGTAATAATTATGTTGTTATTTAAGAATGAAAATCTGTAGAATGTGCCAGTTTTTTTAATCAGATTAATCAATTCATTGTCAACATATTCAAAGGAATAACCAATCACTACAATAATCGTTTCATTAGATAAGAATAATAAAAACATACCTTCATTCCAACTCATTAAATTTCCTGTTCTGTTCTGTTTATGTTGTTGTTTATTTATATTGAGACAAAACTTATAAAACATGTAAATGTTGATATAATCTTTCAAGAAGCAGGTTTGAAATTCAAATCTCAGCTGCTGTTCTTCTGACTTAATGTTTCCTGCGGCCTGCATCCATGCAAAGGTTCGGAGACTTGATACGTTCATTTTGGTTTGTGTGGCCAGAAGAGAAACAGAGGAAAGAAACACGGGAGAAATAGATGAGAATATAAGAAGCTGGAGAAAATGTGTCAATGTGTTCTGTTTGTGTGTCTGGGTTTGTATGCTGTTTTTATTTTAAATAAAATATCCCAACCTAGATGTGAACGATGTTCATGTTGAAAATACTCCAAACAAACACATGAAAAGCTCAAAGAAAGTTTGGCATGAGGAAAGTAGGATTCACAGAGCAGGAATTGACTTGAATTGGATTTCCTGAATTTAACACATAAAAACACCAGTGGAAACAAGCAAACTGCTTTCTATTCAGGAATTTCTTAAAAGGTTGGATTCAGTCTCACAAGGCTGCATACAAATATCCTGACTTCTGACTGAATAATCTCATTTGAAACAAGAGAAGTCTAAAACCTTAGAAAACCCTCAATATGCAGTTATTGTAGGTTTTAAACCTAAATCTCTGTTTTGGAGATGTTTTTATATTGCTCCAGTGTAATATTCTAATTTTAAATGTCATGTTTTAATTTATTGGAGCAGAAAATGATCATCACTAGTAAAAGAAATAAAGCCTTGAAAACATCAGTGTTGGATTTACTGCAGTGACAAACTCAATGATATTCTGATGTGTTGCATCAGACTGATCTTTGATGAACAACAGACATATGCTTTATGTTGACTGGGGCGATTTTCCTCTGATGTCTAATAAATGAAATATCGAAAACTGTTGTTTGTGGTAGAACGATGGGAAGGTAAACAGTTCACTCAGGAATAATCTATGACATTGACTCATAGTGGTGGAAAAATATAAAAGTTTATTTTTAATCTGTGTGGAGAATTATCCTTTCTCCATTTAGGTTCTTGATGTATGAGATTGAAGAAGAGTCAGTGAGTTGAATTCATGAATTCCATTCATTAAGACTAAAATGCAGCTGTGGTCCATTTCCCACACTAACCTGATGAGCTAACACAGCAAAATGGCTCCTAACAGTTTCTAGTTCCTTTCTATCTAAGCTGTGTCTTAAAGAGGCCGTTCCTTAGCGTGTCATTTCCTTAGACATTAGCTGTGTGCACATGCTCACTATGTGTGTATACTAGCATGCAAATAGGAAACCAGACAGAGGCAAACACAGAATTATTTATTCCCAACATTTATTTTGTCAATTAGTATTTAGTCAACTTCACATATTATTGTCCATAATAATAGAATATTTTTTCTATTCTTCCTAAGTTGTCTAACCAAAACTGGTTTTATTCTGTCTAATATGGAGCATTAAACGCCCCAACAGCCTGGTGAAAGTGAAGTCTTGACTCTTTCCATCCCGCCTACATCCTGCTGTTAATGTGTTGACTCTGTAACACCTTGGAAGTGACACTAATGACGAACGCTGTCATCAGCCGCGCGGTTAATGACCTCAGTCATCAGAGCCGTGGATCAGGCCGTGCAGTTTCATCACAGTTGAGTTGTAAATGTTGTGTATAAATATGCACTGGGAGGAATATTAGCTTCTCTCTGCACTGTCGTTCTGATTTCATAAAAAGGTAATGAATTGTTAATAGCATGATTACGCTGAAAATAGAATAAGTGGAAAATGGAGTTGGCATTGTGGCTCCCACTGGTTTCCCTCCACCTCATGAAATGAGAGCCTGTTCATTATGTGTCAATACTTCATAGTTCATTTGTCTAGCTGTGATCAAATGAATAATCTCATTACTAATATGAGACTCAATTGCTCTGGTTTAGGAGACGCTCAGGTCACTTATCACTGTTTAAAAGTATTTTCTCTCTCTTTATGTCGCAGATGGATTTGACTTTAAGCATCTCGGTGACACACTGTTAAACCGGTTTATTCACGGATTTCTTAATTAAACTCCTAGAATGAAAGAGCTGCTTGTACAATGTCTTTATTTTACTTTTTAACAACATGACACATTCATATCTGTCCTTACTGTGCAGTACATGCCCCATTGTAGGTTCTGAACATTATCTAGCTCTCTAATCACATCAAATATTTTTGCATTAAGAAAGCTAAATGGCAAAAGCAGAGATGTTTTAGAATAAAACAAGTTTAAATTGAACTAGTACTAAAACGTTTCTCTGTGTATCATCAGTCATACAGGGATACAGGGTTTAAAAGAAAAACCAAAGAACAGAGATAAAACAATTACACTGAAATTCAAAACACATGTGCACATAAAAAGAAACATCAAATGCAGGTTTAAACAAACAAAAAAAAAAAATTAAATACAAAAATGAAAAGTTTTTAACTAAAAAAAAAAAAATAGTAATAAGAGAAATTAAAAGTTGAAATTCAGTCATCCCCAGAACAGAAGCAGCCTTCTTTGTTTCCAGGTCCCTGGTTCTGATGCTGCTGCCCCAACAGATGATGGCAGAAGAGATGAAACTCTCAACAGACTGACAGAAGATCTGCAGCATCTTGCAGGTCCAAACGTTGATGGACCTTAAGCTTCCTCAGGAAGTCCAGTCTGCTCTGTCTCTTCTAGACAGTTTATTGTTGTGTAAGTCGTTGCAGTGATAAACAAACTGGTTCTGAGATGATCTGTCTTCCTGGTGTTGGTCAGAACTCTGGCAGCAGCATTTAGGATGAGCTGCAGCTGATAATTGTGATAGAAATCTGATTTAGTGGATGTTAGTACTGAGGTCTGGGTCAGTGATCACATCATAGGATGGACTGTGGTCTGTATCATCATCGTCCAGCTGACTGCTGATTTCCTGGTCTGGGGGTGACATGCATCTGGACTCTGCTGATTGATTTAGAACACAATTTGTCCCTCTAGATTTTATTCAGGAATACTGAAGTAAAAGGGTCTGAATATAAAATTCCAAGGTGTTATGATATTTAATCATAGTAACATTCATAAAACTATGTATCATTTTATATATGCTGCAAAGGTTTGAGCTACTTCATGTTTATCCATCACATGCACTTCCCATAACGCGAGTTGGAAAAATCTAAAAACGTTCAAGTGTACTTTTGCAACACACTGTATGCAATGCTAGAGCAAACATCTTGCAAGCTTGGGTCTTTTCTTGTAGGAAAGAGTTTAAATATTTAGAGATGAATGATTGGCAGGCTAGAAGAGAGCGACCTGCTGATCAGAGGGATTTTATTCCATAGCTGCCATGTACGGGATGGAGGTTTGTGGAATGTGTTGAAGGTTCTTTGTTGAGCAAAAGGTGTTTGTATATCCAAAAAGTATTTTTGTTCTTTAGAAAAAAATGTTTTATAGTGTTTATATGTGGATTTATTTGTTTGTAAAATAGTCTATTAGGCAAAAAAAAAAAATCAAGATAAAAATATTGTTATCGTCTCTTCAAACCCCCTCTGGCTGAAACCCAGTCGAGACCCTTCAGGTTCTCCGGTACTATTAGGATAAATGTCCTAGCAAGCAGTAAGGGAAGCAAAGCTGAGAGGCTGACAGCAGAATGTCTCTATTTCTCTACGCATCTTAATATTTCAGTGGCTTCCCCAGCAGTTTCTGCTGGTTCCTCACTGCAGGCAGCTCTTTCCAGCCTGGGCTGACTGGCTTTAATTAGAGGAGGAGGGATCTTATCACAGCCGTCGCCGCAGCAGCAGCAGCAGCAGCAGCAGCAGCAGCAGCAGCAGCAGCAGCAGCAGCAGCAGCAGCAGCAGCAGCAGCAGCACTGGGCTGGGAGATCCTGCTCTGAATGTTTTATCAGACTCTGGCCTGGGCTGGGCGCCTGGGTAGACGCGTCAAACAGAATGTGAAAAAGTCTGGAGATGTTTCTATCAGCACTGGAAGACGTTTTTATTCTTGGATTTATTTAGGCAGCCTGACATGCTTCCAGTTACACAGAATGTACATTGATCCACTGAGATGTTCAAGGGCCGTGCGGACATGTTTAACGTTGGGTCAGTACAGAATTCTTTAAAAAAATTCAATTTAAGCCTCCAACTCTTTGGAACTTATTCAGCTTTGGAACAGAAATGGAAACATATCTGCCTGTGTGCTGCAAGCGTAATGAGCGCTGCTGCTTAAACCTGACCTGAATGTAGTCTTGAGGGAAAAAAAGTGTTTTCGGAAACAAAACTGAGTTGTGTTAAGTCTGCGACTGCATGGAAACAACAGTTATTACACATTTATCTGATTTTATTTATAATGACACAAGCTATAAGTCTGCCATCACTGGCAGAAATTTAACAGGAAACATTATGGACAAAGGAGGACTGAATCAATTATTTAGGCTAAAACTGAAATCACAAAGGAGCCATATCACCGCCTGCAGCAAGCTGGGAAATGAGGTCAGTTTCATAATGTTATGGTAGAAGCTCTGCAGCTGCGGCAGAGCCTGGAAACAGAAACACGTCCAGGATGGATGCTGGTGAAAATCCTGCGCTTGGCAACATGAATCGTGTTAAAGAGCTCCAGAAGGCTCAGTGGAGAACTTCGGCTTATTCTTAGACACATTTAAGAATAAGCCGAAGCAAGATGTATTAGAGTTAAAGATGGAGGAGTTTTACTCAGGTTCTAACACTTAGACTTTTCTTCATTGTGTTTTGACAATAAATTATTCAAGGGATTATAACTCAGAACATCAAACTTTAAACATGGCCACCAGTTTTCATGTTCTAAACACATTCAACCCAAATTCAAACCTGATTTTCATTGTTTTGGACAATAATGTTGGTGATGCCAAAGAAAAAATGGCAGAAAATGAAACCAGGGCTCATAACTGCACCATGCTACACTACATACAGCTTTATATTCAATTATCTTTATTATCAAGAACCTACAAAGGCAGTCAGTTCAAATCACTTGATCACTTGAATCAGTTCAGTCAGTTCAAATCAAGTTCAAATCATTTGATTTGAACTGACTGAATGATCTAAGTGTCAGCTAATATTTTTTACATTTTTATATTTCACAAAAGAAATTGTGACAAATGCAAATGTTTGAGAGAGTGAGTCTTAAGTCTTGTTAACAATTTTGACCAGTCAATAATTTTGCTTTTCTAAGTATTTTTTACTTTGTGACAGTAGAGTAATCTTGTTAGAATGTGATATAATATTTCTTTAGTTTACCTGTAAAGCTAATTATTCAGTTGCGGAATTCTACAAAAAGACAGATTAAACCAAATGTTTAGATCTATTTGAATGATTTTGTAACTCTGTATGTTACTGTATGTAGCTGGTCAGCTGTAAACCAGCTGAACAGCTTCGGTTTTGTTTTTATGGGAGTTGGGAAGCATCACCACACAGCGCCTCACGCTGCACAGGCTCAGTTACATGACGTCATCATTTGATATTGCAACATTAATTTTCTCATTGATGTCAAAAATTCCACTGGTATCACTGTAAATGAGACCAGCAGTATGGAACACTGCTAGTCTTTACTTTAGAAAGAATTGCTGTTCAGAAAACGATAATCAAAGTGGATGACAGAGAAGCAGGAACACATGGGGGTTTTCATTTAGTCCCGACCCATTAATCTCTAATCTTAAATCTGGGAATAACATCAACCTGTATCCATGGACGCAGGCTGCTTGACCCTCATACAGTCAAACACACATCCCAGTTTTTACATCAGCTGAATGTTTCACTCAAAGACCTGCAGTTTTCACCACCAGGGTGGTGATAATGTGTTGGTTTATAGATGCTCAGAGGAGAAGATGGAAAAATTAAGTGCTATTTTTCCAGAATATAAATGCAGTTTTTATATCATTGTTGTCCCTCTGGTGTAAATAATCCACACAGGCAAAACATCAGATCTCTACTCACTTTATTTATGTTTTATAAACTCAATATGTCTTCCTCCTCATGATCTGACCCACTGTTTTCTTAATAATACTATAAAAATATTATTGTACTTTCCACTTCAGGGAACATGGTCAAAAGATGTGGTTTAAACATCCATAGGAATCTGTAGCCCTCTGGGGTCTGAATGGACAGAATGATGCCACAAAGAGTCTGTGGGCCCCGGGACAGTAGAGTCAACTAAGAGTCTGAAAATGTTTTTGTTCCTTGTTTAGAAAACCTTAGCAACCAGACTGCACACTGCTATTAGCAATACAAGTTAGAGACTACCTTCAAACATTAGCTAGCCTTATGTTTGCTAATGCAACATAAGTAAACATTATGTTTACTTAAGTAAACAATGTTTACGTAATGTAAACATGAATTCAAATCATGTTTGAAATGTTTTGAATTCATGTTGTACAAGTTATCACTTACGTAGAGAGACAAGAGAAGTTCTTGGATTTAACAGAGACTCAGAAGGAATCTTCAAGGCGTACTGAGATGCTTGCTTTATCTTTGTGATCCAACATCACACAACTTGGCCGATAAGTCTTAATCTCTGCCAGTTTCCCACCGTGGTTTGTCTCTGTGTACTGTGAGGAAAGGACACAGTGTGCCAGGGCCTGTCTGGACTCTCGGCTGGGGTTTTAATGAGGGCTCTTGGACTGGATAAAGGCCCTGGGGTTGCTATCAAAGCGGAGAGGGATTGGAAGCTGATTATCCTGCCATCAAGAGCTGGATCTTCAGTCAAACACTCAGCAGCACGTTGTGTTGAACTCAACTCCTCACACAGTGTCAGCTCGATAAAGACAGGGTCTCCACTGAGCCACAGTGGTACATCTATTACTGGGATTAAGATGTTTAATTAACAGCATTTCCTGAATGGAATCTTGTTTACATTGGTTGAACATTGCAGCAATGCAGCTGAAAGAACAGTTTTTAAATTCTCTTATCTTATACGTATGCGCCTGAAAGGAGAGGTGTTTTCAGACCAACGCTCTCAGGAACTAAATGACAAACAGGAAAAACAGCCCAGTTTTCCTCACCTCTTTACATATTTAACAAGAGAAAGAAAAGTGAAGGTACCAGAGAAAATCCAGAATACTAACCTGGAGGGCAGCATGAAATCATCTGGGGCTTCATGCATAAGAGAGCGTGCAGCTGCCAATGAAACCTTAAGAAAAAAAAAAAAAAAAGAGTGCACAGCTGTCACACTCGAAGCTGGCATAGTGACAAATATCGAAACATTCGGTGCACAAAAAATTCCAGATGTATTAAAGCCGTGCAGATGCATGTGGCAGCGCTCCTTTTCTTCTCCTTTGCAGGTGCTGCATGCTCCGCCCGGCCCCGGCACATAAATACATATTATGCAGATTTGCATAAATAAAATGCAGACTTCCAGCTTCTGTCCAAATAACAGTGACAATGACCCCTGCTTGTTTGCTTCCAACAGTGACAATAATAAGAGTAATAGCAATGCATTTTATTTACAAGTAGTGTACACCACGTCACCTCACCAAAAAATAAAGCAAAAAAAAAGTAAAGTTAAACATTTAAAACAAAAAACAAAAGAAAACTAAAGTGATGTAAAATGATGAGATGTGTTGATGAATCGTAGTGGAAACGACAGTTTGAACAAATGAGTTTCCAGCTAGAGAACGATAGATAATCAATAGATAATTGACATGTGTTTCATGGACATTTACATCTAAATGTGAGAAAAACTGAAGATATTTAGTATCTACATTTGATTTAATCTTATCACCATCATTGATGTGTTTATGTTACTGTATGAGGCTAAATGTGGTTTTGGTTCATCATTTAGATTTATAATAAAAGAACAGAATTACGAAAAAGCATTGGATTTGATGAGTTAAATAACACTGGAGTTATTACAGTAGTCGTAACCAGAGACACAATGTGCTGAGTTTCCTCAGATAGAAAACTTTCTTACTTATTTGAATAAATTGAACTTCACTGCATTGGTATCGGTTGCTTAACAAGTTGCTAAACAACCGATACAAGTTGTTTTAGAGCTTGTATCGGTTTGGATTGTATGTTCTTGACTTGGAATCTTTCAGCTACATATTCCAAATCTGTACCTAATATGATTTGATTGAACTCATGCTTTTTTGCTATGCGTTGTGAACTTGTGTTACACAAATAATCAATCAATAATAAGCAGATCAAGTAATAATTGTGGCTACGTTCACACTGCAGCCTGATGTGACCCAAATCTGATTTTTTTTTGTTTTTTGCCTTGGTGTGACCTGTATGTGACCTTTAATGACTGTCTGAACAACACAGATCAGATTTCTTTTGAATGTGACCCAGGCCACTTGGATATCCGACATGTATCCGATCTTTTGAAAAGTGACCTGAATCTGGATGGCCAAGTCGCATCCATCCAGCCTGACTGTGATTGATACTCAGAAGTGGGACGAGAAACAACAACAAACTACGAACTATAATGAGGATGAAATTGTTAACGCGCTGGCTCTGGTCAGACAACAACTTCAAAATCGTAAGCTATGCTCCGTTGTTAGCATCCATGTTTACTTCCCCAAACACTGTACAAGCGCTCTATGTGTGACCTTATTGCGCCCTCTACTGTGCATGCGGGACACTTTCAGGTGGTTTGCAGTTCACAATGGAGATCGCATACAAATCGCATAGAAATTCGGAATTGCGAATGACCACAGGAAAAAAGCATGATTTGACAAAAAAATCAGAATTAGGTCTCTTCAGGCTGCAGTGTGAACACAGCCTAAGTGAGACAGAGATGATGATAAAGTCACAATAAGTTTCTCTTTAAGCCAACTGAGCTCTTTAACCTTCTGAAATCATCTAACATAAAAGGAGCCAATGGGTTTGAAGAAGGAAATAAAAGCAGGTTTGGTGATTATAATGTTGGTGACATCAACACACTTCACACTCATCATCTCATACTCATCACTTCAACCCATTGTGTCCTGCTGGTCCTTACACAGGTCAGATTCAGCCCAAAGGTTTCTTGTTGAAGGAATTGCTGATTGTTCATGCAGTGATTCTGCCTCCATTGAATTATCCCAAGTTCCATCTGGTACATTGATGGAAATGTACTATCACTGGCTCGGTTTTCTTTCACAGTCAGTGAATATACATTTTCTGAAGTTAGTCAAGGGCAGAACTGACAATAACTGGTTAGTAAAGTGAAATAAAAGCAGACATTTTTGTACCATCCAGCAGATAACTGGTAGTAAAATAAACTTCTTTAAAAGCATCACTCATTGAGTTTCAGTAACAGACTTTGTACAGTGAATAGAATAGGGTTCCAGTCTAATTTGCTTCCTGTCATTGCTGGAGAAAAGAAAGTGAAATGTGCCAAATGAATGGTATAGTTAATAACTAACTAATAAGGGACATGTTCTTGTCAGATTTCTCCCTATGCTCGGTGTTTAGAAGTTTGACACTGCAATTACCATCAACACAAATTACATCTGTAATATCAGCTCATGTCGTCTGCAGAAAGAGAGCAGATGAATCAGTTTAGCTCTGACAAAAAAAAAACTACTCAGGGAAACCAGTAAGAGGATTAAAGCAAAATAAATCTCTGCTTTTCCGAGGATCCAACATGATAGTTAGCTTTTTTTAGCCTCAGTTGATGTGGATTTTTGAAACACAGAGTGAAAAAATGGGAAATGAATTCATGGTTAACAGAATGCTGTTGCCACTGTAGATCTATGCAGCATTTTAGCATGACTACCACAATAACAGCAGCAGAGAGAATTTCTGATTCCAGCTGTATTTCTTCTTAGCTTTTTAAAGTCTATCAAAGCAGATCAGGCCTCTTCAATACATTGCAGAAACAGTGGCACACATTCAGGAATGAGGCCCTTCACATGGCACCGGCTCAGTTTATTTTCGCCAGTTGAATATTTCTTTTACAAATCAAAAAACACCAATAACAAACTGACACAAACACTTGATGAGTGTGTTTGTGTTAGCATGCTATTACTGTTCAGGAAGTGTGAGCAGTTTGTCTTGTTTTACATCAGATAACAGCCGTTCCTGCCCAACTATGACGCTTTGCCAAAAGACAGTAATGATTCAGAGTAACACTGCAGAGCCTGCTCAGACCGGGCCTGAGCAGGCAGAGGGTTCCAATGCCAGAAAGGACGACTCATTCACAGCGCCACAATGAGAACACGTCAGTTCCTCAAACCCTTTGTGGTGTTGACTGCTATTAAAACAAACAAATGAATTTCCTTTCAGGTCAGCTGAAGTTGTAGCTTGTGGGGCAACGTTGGCTGAGGGGGATAGGAGTTCATCCTGGAACCGGTGGGGTGTTGGGTTGAACCCCCCTCCATCTGCCTCTGTCGTTGTGTCCATGAGCAAGAACACTTCACCTGCCTTACCTGCTGTTGGTGGTCGAAGCGCCCAGGAGCCTCACCTCTGTCAGTCTGCCCCTGGCAGGTGAATGAGCAAAACACTTTGGAGTCCTCTGACTTGATAAAATGCTATTCAGGTGCAGACCTTGTACCAAACAGCTTATTTATTTGTTTAATCTTTAATTTACTTGTAAGTTGGTTGAAACAAATTTTCATTTCCAACACCGACCGGACCAGGAAGGGAGAAAATATCATAGAGCATATGATGCAACAGATTGCATCACAACCACAGGTTGTGAACCTGAAGAAGTGAAAAGGAAACAACATTCTCTACTTTTATGTTTGCTTTGTCTGCATTCTGGATTATATACTGACAAAACCAAACAGGACGTTCAATCAGAGGCCCAAATAGATCAGTACCAGAATTTTCCTCCACACACAAAATACATGGTTTTATGTTTAACTTTTTTTTTTTCATCTGAATTTTCTAACAGTTATTAAACATTCTTAATAAAATCCATGTCCTTAGCTTGAATCTTAATCCACTCTGAACTAACTCTGAACAGAACCAGAATCTGCCAGGGCTGACCTGGAAGCCTGGACTTCATGTCCAAGGCCAGAGGATCCCAGGACTCTGCAAGCTGCAGCTTTGGCAGAGGAAATTCTCATCTTTGTTTTTTGTTTGCTTTTTCCATTTGGACTCCACAAATCAGTCACATATTCCTAAACGCTCCGTAAAAACATCAACACTACATACACAGCAGCTCCCCTCACACCCTGCGGGATAATGCCTGGCATTGTTTGGATGTTATTGTAGAAAGACCTTAGTAGACAAAGAAACATTCATTAACTGCAGGGGAAGTCATTAACAGATTACTCCTCTTATTGCCTTTTAATGAAGGATTGCACAATAGAGCCCCATCAGTGTTTGTCCTTAAATAGCATGCCTAAATGACACTGCGCTGAGCTGTCACACGGCTGCTGCTGATTACACACTGTACTGTTTACATCAAGGCATGAAGGATTTTCCGAGTTGCTGCTCCAGTGTGCTGCACAGCAGTTCTAACATCTTATTTTTACACGACTTATGTTCTCTAGCTTTCTCTCTTTGTCCATTTTCAGCATGCATTGATTTCTCCCCCGAGCCTCGACACAGCTCATAACGAGTGTCAGCGCCCGGCCTGATCCACATTATGTTAAATGGTCCGACTGAACTATGTTATTGATAATCTCTCAACAGACCGCCTGGCCTGTCATGACTTTCCCTTTTGGCATTTTATGCTTCAGTTAAAGCAGTCAGCACTTTAGAAATCTCCAGAAGAGAGATGTGCGTAACTGCACTGCAGAGAAATGCTGTCATCTGTTTGTGAAGCGGAGCATAGAGGCGGCTGCAGTCAGACAGACAGACAGACAGACAGACAGACAGACAGACAGACAGACAGACAGACAGACAGTCAGACAGACAGACAGAC
>CAEFZX010002041.1:0-29787 GCA_903066825.1 Alfaro cultratus | reverse complement strand
CAGACAGACAGACAGACAGACAGACAGACAGACAGACAGACAGACAGACAGACAGACAGACAGACAGACAGACAGACTGTAAATATCGCTGTTCAGTTTCAGGAATTTAAAGGAAAGGAATCATTTTGCATCTTTGTTTAAAACAGTTGTTACTTTTCAAAGCCTGTTTTTCTAACAGTAAATTTAACTTTCTTCCTTTTTTCTTTCATAAAACATATTGGATGGAAAGCATCTATGGAGATCAAAATTCAAATCTTGACATGGCCTCTCAGTAGGATTTCAGTTTGGACTTTGATTGGACCACTTTAACTCATCGGAAATGATTGGTTTTTATGTTTTTTCTGTGTTTCTGCTCCTGTAACTTGTCCTGGTTTTGCTATGGCACATCACATATGCTTAGGGTATGATGTATACTGGAGTGGCAGGGGCGTCTCCCGGTTGTCTGATGTGTGTGTGAATACAAACATCCTGTAAGCACATAACGGCGTGTCGACTGCGGCTTGGGGTGAAGTATGGCAGAGGCCTTACTGGAGGTGTAAGAACACAGAGCAGACACACAGACACTGCTGCGCCGCTTCAGGAGAGCTTCATGTTAAGCTTTGAGCCAGCAGTAAAATCTATGGAATGAAAAACTGAGTACATTTTTATAGTGGCAGGAACTCCTTCTGGGGGTTTGTCCAGTAAAGAGACGGGTTACAGAGCGAACGACAGGATCAAGTGTATCACCAGAAAGGGGATGTGATCTGTGAATCTTATTGTATTTGTGAAAACACAAAACAATGAGAATTTAAACACCATATGGAGAAGAGTAGCAGCTTGATGGGGCTCATAAATCACAGAGCTCTGAGAAGTCTAACTGACTCTGATTTGTTTCTGTCTGACTACAGTTGGTTTAGTTTACCTCCTGGAGTACAGAACTGAGAGAGCAACTTAAAGCTCATCCAGCCGAGGGCTTCACAAAGTTACTTTAGTTCATTCCAGTTTTTTGAGGTAGTCATCTGTATATGTTCCAGTTTGATTTTAGTTATCAGGAGTATTACACCAGCTGACATGCTGCAACTGATTTATCAATCCAATCAGTTTGTCAGCAACTGACCAATCAGAAGCCTCAATTCGTCCAGAGGTTGACGGCCCTTACCTGGAGGAACTGAACCTCAGTCAAAGTGGTAACACTTTATTTGACGGGGCATACATAGGTCTGATATAGCACTGTCATAAACATGAAGGAGCCTTTATGAATGTCTATGACTGTCATGAAGTGTCATTCAGTAAATAATGACACTTTAATGCAAAGTTAGCACTTCTAATGGACTTTCAATGCAACTTTTAGAGCAACTTTGCATTATAAGTGTCATTATTTACCAACTGACACTTCATGACAGTCATAGACATTCATAAAGAATCTTTCATGTTCATAACAAATGTTATGTCATGTTTATGACAGTGTCATGTCAGTCTTATGCACACCCCATCAAATAAAGTCTTACCATCAAAGTTTATCGTTAAGAATGTGCTTCGTCATAAAGACTTGTTAATAAATAATCTGGAAAAAAAAGGTAAATATTGTCAGTGAGGAATATGCAATTACAACATGCTTTACCTCTGGTAAAGAGGGAGGAAGAGAGTTTATTCCATTTGCAAAACTTAAGCAGAGGCTGGAAAAATGCAAAAAGTGGATAAATTCCTTATGAGGAGCTAAATCCTACAGAAACTGTCGATATGACAACCATGTGTTCATCTGTATGAAAGTAACTACAAGCAAATCTCCCATTTTTTCTCATCATTAAGTCATATTATTCATGGTTAAATCAAAGATTAATGTGTCACACTGGGTCCAAAACAACAGACGAGTGCTGTGGCTCCAAAAGTTGATGGTTTCTTTGGAAAGAAGCAGCTTTTCAGGCATGTGGTACAAATATTTACAGATGCGTGATCAAAACTACGATTTTCACAAGTTTGTTTATGATTAAAGATTATAAACAAACAGCAATTTCTCATTCTGAGCATGGAATCATCAACGCTTTGCTTTTTATTGTTGCTGCTGTGTTGATCAGCAAAATGAAAATGAGCTGTTTCTCTTATAAAGGTACATAAAAAAGCTGATATAAAAGTGGTTCATTTTAACCAATGAAAACATTGAGCATTTAAAGTCATAATATTTCCCATGTTTTAAGAATATCCGCGAGATATTCTTAAAATAATTCCCTCCTCTTCTAGGAACTCTGTGCAGCCTATTTATCCGTTTCTCAGTTCTGACAGGAACAAGTCAGGCTGCGATAAGCCGATATCTATATTTAAATTCCTGCCCCCAGTTTCACCAGGACCGGCCCTTTTTCCTCTCAGAAGTGGCCTAATAAGTCACTCATCCTCTGATTCCTAGCTGCCTCTCAGACTGCGGCCCGGTCCAATCAACAGGGCGACGCGAGGAAGGGAGAAGGCGAGGCGCATCGGAGTCAGTCAGGTGGATACGGCTGAGCCTGTAGGGCTCACAGGAATCTGTATGCTGCATGTCAGAATGAAATTTTAATGATGGCGACTGGTTGGGCATGTGTGCTGAAACGTCTGTATTAGGAGCTTCAGCGCTTGGCAGACTGAGAGTCCTTGGAGAGACAGATGAGGAGCTCATCCAGTGGGGGAAGCTTTGATCAGCTCCTCTCATTTCCATATCGCTATTCGCCAACTGCTCTTCCAGCTAAATGAAAAGCGACATGGATTATGAGTCAGTTGGCTCAAGCAGTGAAGCTGCTCGCTTCTCGGACGAGAATTAGAATGATGATGTGAAGTGTCTTATTTAGTTTTGATTTGACTTTATGAAACCTGTTTGTGCTTAAATTCCTGTAACTCCTAACGCTTCTAAACATTTGTTATGACTTGACCTCTGTTTAAACTTGATCTTTTTTATTCATCATTTGCTAATCAAAGATGTTTATTTCTCTACATTTAATTATTTTCTAAAACAAACAGAAAATTAAGTCTTTATCTTCTCCATCTAGTGATCTGCTTGCATCAGTAATAGTAGGGGTGGGAATTTATCATATCGTTTATCATTTATTATGATAACTTTCTTGTCATGATAAAAATTTTGATTCATCACTATGACGATACATACCAATTAATGATGTTTAAAACCCAAAAATGTCCCTATTGTTGGAATTATTAGTTTTCCTCATTTTTTCCAGTTTGATCAATCAGAGGATCAATAAATCACACTCCTTTATGTGTCTGCTGTCCTAAATGAGTGTGTTACACAGGTGTGTTTAATGAACGGCAACATTTGTGTTTGTGGAGCCGTACAGTTACCTAAAACAGAAGCGATAAACAGTTTTTATTGTCATTTTAATTGTTATCATAATAAAACCACAAATATCACGATATAACTTTAAGTCCTTTAAGTCCAAGCCGTAATACTGACTGAAACAAAGACAGACCAATTTTTTTTAAATCTGACCTTCTGATATCTCTCTGTCATTTTGATACAGATACATAATCTTTAACTTACTTCTGTACTTTTATTGATATTTATTTTACTCTAGTCATTATGCTCCAGTTTCAGCCATCTGGAAACTGACAAGCCAAACTTGAGAATTAATCAGAGTAGCTGAGTGCCGGTAACACTGGGGGAGCTGCAGAGAGCCACGGCTCAGGTGGAGAATCGGCTGAGATGTGTGTGAGGTTTTGCAGTGTAAGACAGCAGCCATCATGTGGAAGGACGAACTCTATTTCACCGTGGTTCACTTTGCATTTCCTACAACATGAGATCTTCATAAAATTCATTGAAGTTTGAGGTTTTAATGGGACAAAATGTGAATAAATTAAAGTTGTGAGAATAAAGTACTGGATTTATCTATTTGTAATATTCACAGCTGGTTTTAGGAAATATCCTGAGTTAAAATAAATATTTGTAGCAACATGGTAAATAACTGACTGAAAATATTTTACATCGGTTTTTAAAAAAATTTTTTTTATCCATATCTTGTACCGTCCTGCATTATTCCATGCAGATGAGTCAAAACAAGCCTGGAGCCAAACCTGCTCTCAGAAATGATGTTAATGTGTTTGGATTCATAATACACACCCACCTGGACCATGATGTTGGGGGGAAACTGTTTTTTCTTTGCGTTTGGAATCACATATCCCACATTTCCAGGAGTGAGCTTCTTCCCTGAACACACTCTTGTGTCTTCGGCGTATACAAATGCTTCGGCTCTCTCTGCTGTGTGCAGTAAACACCCAGCTGTACAGAATGCATGTCTGCATCTTTACTGCAGCGAGATCAGCGTGTTTTGATGAATGAATCCTATTTTTTCCTTTCAATGCTATGCTAATCCCTTTCCCACTGCCTCGTTATTGTTTCGGTTCCATCTTTTCTTGTGCTGTGGCGTTGAGCTGATGCTCTGTTCCTTGGGGCTGCAGCATGCATTGTGCGCCCCTAGCACTGGAAGACTGGGGGTGGGGATTCCAAAAAGCAGCAGTGAGGGGGAAGAAGAAGAGCTGTGACAGTTGTACGACCCCCAGCATTTTTTTTTTTTTTGCAGAAGCTGCAGTAACAGAAATGTTTCCAAAAGCCTCTTTACTTCAGTGCAATCCATCCACTCCGCCGCTCCCTTTCTCTACTTCGTCCTGAATGTGACACCTTGAACGGATATTTCTCCTGCTGCCACGTCACACCATCTCTGTCCCTCCAACCCAAATTCCACAGCTCCACTTGGCCTACTTTTCTTGGCCATCTAATCCTGGAAGCTGCAGTGTTTGCTTTTTGTCCTATAGTGATGGCCACGATGATCACCAAATGAAGCATGTTGTGAAAATGAGGGGACTAAAGTTTTTAAATCATAAATTCACAATGAAAATGAGTCAACCAACTCGACTTGAGATGACAAAGTGTTCTAATGAGTTCCCCGGACACTCAGTGTCCTGCAGATACTGTATTCACTTTGACTGCGTGGATTCTGCCAGTCTTACCAATGTGTGTTTATGCATCCGTGAAGATTACACTGGTAAACAACCAAAACATTGTCTGGGGTTTTCATCTGTTTTAGGCTCATGTTGATGAGCTGAATCCAAAAATCATAATCAGGTCAACTTCCTGAACTATGGAGCAACATGAGCATCAAAATGCAGGACTTGTTCTCACATCTGGATCTGTTTGCTGATGATCTGATCAATAAGTGATGAGCAGGAGGAGAGATTCCATCAGGACAGGAAAGAGATTAAAAATTTTACACAAGGAAGACGCAATGTTTAATTCACATGTACTTACCTTTATCAGTGTTTATTTAATTTACAGTTTTTTTGAAGTCCAGTCTAGTAGGAAACTCTAGAGCTCTTCCTGCTTCCCTCTGATAACAAGCTGATGGACATGCTGATCTGATTTTCCACACTGCCAAAGGTACCAACAGCTGCTTCAGTGACCATAGAGTTCCTGTTCCTGATTAGCCAGCAGACTCCACTGACCTTTAACCCCTTAGAAAATCTCTATGCTGTTGCCAAGAAGAAGATGAGAGACATCAGACCCACCGAGGCAGATGACCTGAAGGCAGCTGTCAGAGGAATCTGAGCTTCCAGAACCTCATCAGAACCACAGACCGCTGTCCTCCATGCCACGCTGCATTGATGCAGTAATTATTGTAACATACTGAGTGAATATTGAGTTCATTCTTTTCAGACGCCTGACATTTGTGTTTAAAGCACCTGCTTTTGATTTGGTCTAAAGTGTTATTCTACTGTTCTCACACACTCAATTTTGGTTTTTCTTTAACATAATCACTAAAACTGCAAAAGAGATAAAAGCTTGAAATATCTTATTCTATGAGTGATGAATCTCTACAAAACCACAGTCTCACTTTCCAAGAAGACTGGCAAGAAGTATCGCTCATTTACACAATATTCAATTTTTTTTTCAGACGTGCTAGTTATATTCAAAAAGTCATTCTGGTCAGCAGAGACTGGCAGAAAATATGGTGAACAAACAGAGATGGCTCTCTTTCAGTTAAAGTATGATTGATTAAAGCTTTGAGCATTGGTGCTTTGCAGCAAGAAGGTTCTGGGTTCAAATTGTGACCTTAAGGGTTTTAGAATGTATATGTTATCCCTGTTCATGTGTTGGTTCAGCTTCCTCCTACAGTCGAAAATTAGGACTTTTCAATTAACTAGTCTCTCAAACTGGTCAGGGTCATGTGCATGTTCGTTTGTCCTTCTTGTGTGTGTGTGTGTGTGTGTGTAGCATGCCTGTGTGTGTGTGTGTGTGTTGCCCTGCCATTGAGTGGCAACCTGTCCAGGCTTCCTCCTCCTGCCCCACTGACTTGATTAAAAGTTGCTGTCGGTGCAAATCACAGCTTTGTGCTGGACTTGACGGGTCGGTTTGCTGCTACATGTGTTTAGCTCAAACTGTTTTCAGTAATAAAAAATGCAGCAGGAGCAAATCAGTTGCAAAAAATGGAGGAGATTGAAGTGAGTTCAGTTAATTTCCCCCCTGAGATCAAACATACAGGAGGAGTGACTTTTACTCAGTAAGTGGATATTGTGCCTTGTCTTACCTTTACCAGTCTGCTAACTGGTTCAATTATGTATGGGAAATTTGAAGTTATTGAGATTAAGGTAAAGTTCATATGCTGTATAATGTGCAGAGGGAGAGTTTAGCTGGACGAAGCAGAGCTGAGCTGACAGCAGGATGCAGAGAGGAGCAGGAAACCAAAGACAGAGCCTGGTGACTGTTCCCAGATCTGTTCATACAAACAAGCTGATGGGCTGAGCTGCTTGACTGCCTCGGAGAATAAACATGGCTGTCCTGACCTAACCACTAGTATTGATTTAAGACAGAAAGCAGGTGTACAGACAGCAATATGTAACTGGGTGCACTTATAGCTACGTGTTAGTATAAAAGCCGTAGATAAAGAGCTGAGTCTGGACATCTGTGAGTACGAATGAGGAGAAAAGCCTCTTTCCTCTGAAACCTCAGTGAGAAATGAAACAATATTGTAGCTGGCTTGGCTCCAGGCGCGGTGAGGGAACAGACATCTCAAGGTGGCTGAAAGTTTATGAAAACAGCAGCGGATGTGGCTGTGATTTAACGCCTCAGAGGGATTTTCACAGAGAAGGACCTACTTTATCCCTCTTGATAATGTGGTGAATGCCCCTTCCCTCTCACTTACTCTAACTGGCACTGAGCTTTTCACAATCAGTTTTTACATGCAAACACAATCATGACTTTTATTAAACGAATCAATGAACTGGTATATAAAGGGCTCATTAGCCCCTAGTTTTCAAGCAGCTTTTAAATAAATGATAGTTATGTGTTTGTTATTTAGTGCAATGAATGGAGTTTTTGTCCCGGTTTGTGAATGAGGTAAGGCTGACAGGCAGTTCCAAGATTTCTGTGATTAGATGCTGTTTCAAATAAACAAGGGCTTTGAATGTTTCACAGTAAATGTTGGATAATATTATTAATTACATATGGTTTTAGATCTTATGTATATCCATGTATTTTGATTTCCCCAGTTTAATCCAACACTGGTATATTTGTCATTTTAGCACAACTAAAAAGCACATATTTCTTGTGACATCACACTTGTGAAGCGTAAATAAGATTCTTTAGAGCATTACTCCACATTTCTGTGTTGCAGTTGGATGGAAGCTCAGCTTCTCTGGATGTTTTTAGGACAGAGGAGTTACAGTGACAAACAGGAAGTCTCCATATGACGGACAGGAAATGATGAAATGAATGAGACAATCCAGCTGCCATCCATAGATACGATGAGATGGTTTACACCAGCATTGATTAATGTGCTAGAATGGCCTAGTCAAAGTTCAGACTTAAATATGAAATATGGAGCAGTAAAATTAAAATGTATTTTTTTACAGTTCTTCTCCACCCAACCTGACTGAGCATGAACTGTTTAGTGGAGATGAATTGACAGAAACGAAAGTCTCTTCATAAAGCTGGTAACCTGTTCCAAAAGAGCTGCAGCCCTAAGTGCACTGAAAAAGTTTTGTCTTAGTGGAATTGAATAAACTAATAACAAAAACACACCACACCTTTGAGCTTTTTATTTGTAAGTAAATATCATTTTCTTTCCATTTCATAGTTACTCACTGCTTCATGTTGGTCAATCCTAATTCCAAGAAAATACATTTTAGTTGAAAAATAAAAGTTCCAGTGCGTTGCATTTCTGACTATGCTGGTGAGAGACAAGCTAAGATATATGGCCATGTCATATAACATAAGGTATGAAGACTAATTATTACAAGTACATATCTAATTGTATATTAGCAACATTTTAGAAACCTCAATATGCAGTCTGTTTAAGTATTTTGTGACTTACAGGAAAGGAACATTTGATCAAAATAAAGAAATAAAAGCCATGGTTGTCCAGGCTGGAAGGTCAGTCTGTAGTTTCACAAACTGCAGGAGGAAATGAGTCGTGAGAGAATCCTTTCTGTTTGGGATTCTCACATGTGAAGCGATCTGCTTTCTTTCACTTTCAGCTTTGATTGCTGCTCAGTCTCACCTGCACTTTGGGTTATCTTCTACTAAAAGAACTTCAGGAATAAAAGACTGCAAGAGAAATTCTGAGAGGTGTGTGTGTGTACTGTCTCGTTATGCATGTTGGTGTGTGAGTTAACAAAGCATGCCTCATGCTTCCAAACATCTGACGCTCAGGAGAAGTCCCATGGATCCTGCTGCAGCCTGCTGCTGCGCTGCATCTCCAGCACTCTGAGGAACTCCTCTTCATGTAGCATGATGAATAATGTACATAATGAAAGGGGGCAGAGGGTGATGCACCTCCACAGCTCTGCTATGAATAATGAAAATTGTTTTTGTGCTGTCTGGCTGATTAGGTGAGAGGATGTCATTTATCTCATCCCTTAAGGGAGAATAAACTCCTTCTGATTGGCCTGCACCTGAAAATGATGCGGAATGGATTCTGTAATTGATCCCAGTATGACTGATGTGCATTTGGTTGCTGTTGAAGCCCCTCCAGCCCCAGACGGATGGCGCTGTTGATGCACGTTCCTCCATTCAGGTCTATTGACCTTTCTGCGAGGCATGTTAGCACCACTTGGTCTCGTCATTACAGTTGTGATCTAGATGCAGAGGGGTCAGCATCTGCGGGACCCTCATCAGTCAGAAAGATACCAAACAAATAGGAAGGAAAGATGAGGGGAAAAGTACAAGAGAAGAAGAATGAGCAGATAGGGGCAGATAACTAGAGGATGTTCTGCAGCTGCAAAACTCACTGCTTGATAACCTGCTGTAATAAACACCAGTTTTGGTAAGATAAAACAAAATATAGCACATGAATTATCACTTATTGGTGGGATGAAACAGCAGTAACTATTTCCATTTTTTCATTCAGTATTTCTCTGTTCTTGAAACTTGTAGCTTATAGTTCTTTTAAAAACATTTTTAATCTTTTTTTTCTTAGTTTTAAAAGTAATACTTTAGTGAGAGTGAGGGATGGTGCTCCTTTAGCTTTCACACCATAACTGTCAACGGTTTTTGTAACTGGAATAATTTCCATAGTTGTCTTCTATGTAAGGAAGGAAAAAGTGTGGTAGTCTTGTTTCAGCTGACTGCAGCATGCAGCAAGCTGACCTGCAGTGTGCAGCAAGCAGAGCTGCACCACAGTCACCAATCTTTTTGTGTCTCTGTTGGGAGAAATTCCTCCTGGACCGAGGAAAGCTGCTACAATAACAATCACATCATCAGTCTATAAGAAACTATAAAATAAATGAATAGAATAAATAAATGAAAAAAATAATTCTTCAAACAATTATCCCAGAATCGTTTACCGTCTTCCCTCACAGCCTACTGAGTCACAATCAGTCTTATTCATTAATCCCAAACATGAATTCATTTTTACGTCAAAGTGGAAACTTAAACCATCTGCTTGACTTCAAACATATTCAGCTTGTGCTCCATGCAGCAGTAAAGCCTCCAGTCACCCTGTCAACTTGTTAAAAGTATTTTAAACTTCAGCCCAAAGTTTTGCAGTGAAACTGAAAATGGTTAAATTTGGGTTTAAACCCACTGCTCAGTTAATGCTGCAAGTCAGTGACTTCATGGAATCTACTGGGTTTCCATACATAGAAAACTTTCTAACTAATTAGACTAATAAACTCAACCTGATTGTTTGCTGAATTGGTAAAAATGCCTTTCAGTCTGACCCTACAAAACCTGATGATTGATCAGGAGTTTTTCTTTCACATCACTGAAATAATATTCCCCCTCTCTGCTTTTTCCCCCCGCATCTTAGTGATGTCAATCATTCCGTGTACATGCTGCTCACATCCTCTTAATAAAACTCCGATATGGACCAAAGAAGTGAACTCTGGTCAGTCTGGGTTCGGTTAGAGTGAACTTTGATGCAGTTCAAGTGCAGAAGTTGACCGGGTTCTGCTCCAAAAGCAGGAAGTGGACTGCAGGTCAGAGCATGCTGGGTAAATACAGCCCAAACAGATGCGTGAGTCTGGCTGAAATCAGCTGAAAATGGAACAAATGTTGCAGTTTTGGACTCCAGTTGAACTGAGTCATTAGGTGTGAAAACAGCCTCAGGAGCTGCGAGGAGTTTGAGGGATTCCTGAGCGAGGAGGAGCAGGCTGGTGGTCGGAGTGGAAGCCAGAGTCAGGAACAGAGAAACGTGTGGGGTTTTCTCTGCCTCCATCTTTCTATGCTGATGAGCCCTTATGATGGTTGAGCCTGTCAGCTGTCACTGACACACACACTGACACACACTCAGTTCTGCAGCACACATATAAAACCTCATGATGTCACTCAGATTCTATTTAAGTGACTCCTTCTTTCTGCAGGTCAGACAGTGAGACTGTCTGGATCTGGAAAGACAAACTGAAATTTGCTGTGTAAAAAACTCTTACCCGGTTAATCCATGATGTAACTGACATGTGGGCGGGGTTACTCCCTCACCGCCAGATTGGATTGGATAATTTTACCTTTGATTTGTTTGATCTGAAACATTTAAGAGTGTCAGAAGAAATCTGTTTAGGGGTAAATGTTGTGAGGATTTGGTTTTTCTGTGTTCATTTAGTTTCTGCTCTGATTGCTCTCAGTTGTGTCTGGTGTTCCCTGATTCCCTCTTGTGTATTTAATCCCACCTCTGTCTGTGTTTCCCATCCTTGTCTTAGCTGTCGTACGTCGTGTCGTTGTTTTGCAAACTTTACCAATTGCTAACAGTGTTTGAGCTCCTCACCTTTTGCAGGCGTTGCCTGGACTTTTGTACTCGCTTGTAATATTCATTAAATCATCAAACTCAGTTGGTGCCTCACCTCTCTGCTTTTGGGTCCGAACCTCAACAACTGCAAATCATGACATCATCATGTTTTTAAAAAAAATACCTTTCATTAATTTCTGATCTGAACTGATTGACAGCTATAGGGTCAGTTTGAATGTATGCATGACTGGACTGACTTTGATTTCTGTGAAGTGCCTTGAAATGACATGCTGTGAATAGGTGCTATGCACAGAAATATCTCTTCATTTTATCTTTTATGATTAATGAAGTAAATCATTTTAATCCAGTTTGTAACAAAAATATTTAGTGTTCAATAAGACTGATTAATCCTTGAATATTATACTAAATATTTTGTTCTTTAATATAATATAATTTAATATTGAGCACATCAGGAATTATTATTTTTTAAGAGGATAATTCCACAAATTGTTCTGTATCTGCAGTTTTGCTGTCTTAATATTCTAAGAAGCTTCTGCTTTTGTCATTGGCCTTTTAACAAATTCTCCTTAGAATGATTTGAATCCCTCTCTCTTTTGGAATGATGATCATTTGAGCCGTACTGTTCATGCAGGCATCCGTTCTGTTTTTATCTTCCAATAGCGACTTTAAGAGTCTTTGTTCAGATTCACATTATATTGTGATAATGACTGGAAAAGCATTAGCAGGATCCTAATATTTTGATTATTTTGAAATGCTACGTTTTGGTAAGCACTTCATCCTGTCAGTGCAAAACTAGAGTGAAGTCTCTCATCCAGAAGACGTTACCTGCGTCTGACTGTTTACTTCCTTTAAAAAAGCCCTCAGTATTTTCTCAGAAGTGATTATGTCTAATTTCATCTCAAAAGCATGTATGTTTATACTAGAGATTGCACTTACTTATGTGACCTCCAGGACATTGCTATAGCAACAAGTCTTTAAGAAGCAGAAGGATATTTTATTGCTGCTTATCTGCAGCAGCCTCCTCTGACGGAGCAGGGTTGTTTTTCTTTCAGCAAAAAATAAAGAACAAAACCTATAAAAGTATCACATTGGATTTGAATGTTATAGTTTTATCAGTAACTTTCATTTGTCTTTTAAAGCCGGTATGCTGTGTGACCGCCGGCTTTTTGTTTGAATAAGTCAGAGAGAAGTTTCTGAAGATGAACTCTTGAAATGGGACAAATGGCTGATGGGTCACAATATTAAGAAAATACAACAAAGACTCAAGGAGAATGAATACTTTCATTGCTAATGTAAAAAGATGTGGTCCCCACCAGGCTCTACAACAGTTTAATTCTACCCTCATGTGGCCTCAAAAGCTGAAAAGCTCAGATGTTTATGTCAGGCTGCAGTTCATGGAAGTGAGTCTATATACTGTAAATATGCTGCAGCTGAAAGGTGTGAATGAAGACAAACCATAATCCTACCTGAACAGCTGACCTTTATTGATGGTATATCAGGTTTCTCTGACTGACGACTGAATCCGATGTGAACTCAGAGAAACTGAATAAAGATGAGATTTAATAAGTTGCCAGATTAAGGTTGCGCTCTATGAAGCCACCAGTTTATTTCAGGTTTTTAAAAACGTTTCTTGTCTCTTTGCAGTGGATTTTTCAGAGTATATTTTTGATTAATCAGATGGAGGGAGTCGTCAGCTGATGACTGACATTTTGCTTTTCATTGACATAGAAAATAATCCTACATGAGTTGATTTGTTTCTTCTTGTACATTCTGCTCTGTCTTATCAAACCTCCAGTTATGACTGCTTGTACTGAGCCAGGTTCTGGTTCAGCTTTAGGTTTCTTCCTGTCTTCAAATTTTACTTAGACAAAATAAGTTCTAGACTTGAAGTTTGCTTTGTAAATATTGATACTAGTTTCTAGTATGTATTTACTTGTAATAAGTAATATTTTCTTAGTATCAAACTTTTATATCTTACTGAGATAACTAAGTACAAAAACACTTAAAATAAGAAAAATATTCTAACAAAAAAACCTTTTGGTGAGAAAATTATCTTGTCAGAAAAAAAAAAAAAACAAGCATAAATCTCCTTAATTTAAGATTTCACTTTTTGAAATGCAATTGGAAAGTATGTTTGGTTAAATGGATATGAATTGTTTGTAAAGTTTCTTAATACATTTATTCTGAAATTGTGAATTTAAACTGGATGGAGTTCAGAACAGTTTTTGTTTCAATTTTTGTATCCACTGTATCTTACATTTGGTTCTGTTCCATGGATTTCTCTTTGACGTTATCTTTGTGTGACGGAAAATGAATCCAATCAGAGAAGCACCAATGAGTCTTTTCCCTCCCATTACATATTTCACTTTTTTAATCTGCTATCTGATCTGCTGACCCTAATTTTGACTCATTTGCTTCCTAAGGACAAAATGTGTTTGTGTTGCAGGACTAACAGAAGGAAACCTCTAAGCCAATCTGCAGGGCACAGCCCCCTGCCCACACCCCCCCTCCCGCCACCAGCCAGTGTTGAAGTGCTGAGGTTGTACCAAACATTTCCCAACACAGTGACAGCAACCAGGAGGTCACCTGATGGCCTCCCCGGTCACCTGCTCAGAGCTCAGTGTGCCCTCCGCCTCTTGCTGTGATGAAGACCGCCAGCCGTGCCCAGTCCCAGAGCAGTCCTCCTCTGGTCCAGATGAGGCACTACGCACCGGGGGTTTACCCCTTCCTCTTCCCCTCCATCATCAGCTCCCTGCCTCAGCTGCCACCAGTATTGCCTCACAGGCTGCAGATCCAGCAGCCGTCCAGCAGCACACCTTCACCAGTTGGTGAGTTCAGCTTTCATTCCAGTAAATGCTCCTGTGAAGAAGTGGCTTCAACTTCTGGAGAAGTTGTACGGTAATTAGTCCAAACTATGTAGCTGTATTGGTGTTAACAGTGATTAGATGGACCAGCATAATGGTGAAGATGTGTCGAAATGGAAACCTTTATCTAAGGACATTTACTCAGTCGGCAAAACATGCTAAGAAATAATTAATAATTAATAATTAATAATTACTAATTAATAATTAATAATTAATAATTAACAATTAATAATTAATAATTAATAACTAATAATTAATAATTAATAATTAATAATTAATAATTAATAATTCCTCAGGAGGAATAATTATTGACACCCAACAATTTCTATCTAACACAGTGGCTTGCAGAAGTCTTCATACTCCCTGAACTTTCCCATATTTTCTCACATTATAACCACAAACATAAATAGTAAACTGCAAAAGGATTCTACCCAGGTCGAGTGAATACTTTGTGGAATCACCTTGTGCTGCTGTTGCAGCCGCTAGTCTTTAGGGTTTGTCTGATCGTCTAATGACTGGAAAAAAGAATGAGCAAAGATTTCAAACAGCTCAGGCTCAGTCAGACTAGATGCAAAAAGTTTGTGAAGAGCAGTTTTCTGATTGGCCACAGATTCTGGATTGGGTTTATGTCTGGACTTTGACTGGGCCGTCTTAACACATGATTATGTTTTGTTTAAACCATTCCGTTTTATCCCTGGCTTTATGTTTAGACTGGTGGTCCTGCTGGAAGCTGGAGCTCTCCTCCAGTATCAAGTCTTTTTCAGACAGGTTTTCTTCCCACATTGCTCTGTATTTCTTTCCATCCATCTTCCATCATCTATGACCGTCTTCCCTGTCCCTGCTGAAGTGAAGCACCCCCATAGCATGATGCTACCACCACCATATTTTTGGCCTAAAAGTTGACCTTTGCTCTTGTCTGACCAAAACTCTTTCTTTCATATGTGTGCTGTGTCCAACATGACTTCTGAGAAACTGCTGATGAGATATTTTATGTTTTTTTTTTTTTTTTAACAATGACTTTCTTCTCGCTACTCTTCCATAAAACCACATTTGTGCTGTGATGACCAATAGTTGTCCTGTGGACAGATTCCCCTCTGAGCTGTGGATCATTTGGTCCAGACTCACCACAGGCCTCTTGGCTACATCTCTGACCACTGAGCTCACATCTAAATTTACTCAACACACTAGCAGTACAGAGGATTTTGAACAGAAAATGTTTATTTTCTCAATATTAAGTTTTTAATTAAAATGTGACTAATTGTGATTAATTAATTGCACACCCTGTGATTAACTTGATTAAACATTTCAAATGACTTCCACTTGCACGTTGAACATCTTTTCACGTTGATGTAATTTGTCAGTGTACAGATAAAAACTGCTTTGATTTGCTAAGCTATTATTTAACCGCAAAACATATTATGTTGAAAGTTCTTGAAAAAAAATACATAAAAAGTCATGGGGGTCCGGATTTGGCCCCCAGGCCTTCAGGTTGACATGTGATCTCAGCCTGTGTGCTGCAGCCTGGTGATGTGTTACAGTCAGACCTCAGTGTTGTCCTATCAGTATGAAACATTACCAGCAGACACCAGAAACCACAACGTGTCACTGGTGATTTTATTAGAACTTAAAATGTTTGAAAATAGAATTTCAGCTTCCATTAAAGATTAAAGATTCACCTGTTTGAAGGTTTTCACCATCTTTACCTGGAGGGAAGGTTCTGTAGACACCAGGCAAGGCAAGGCAAGGCAAGGCAAGGCAAGGCAAGGCTACTGCATCATTCATACATCAGGTAATATAAAGGGACTGGGTGAGTTCCCTTAACTCTTCCTCAGCACCGCGCGTGCGCGCGTGTGTGTGTGTGTGTGTGTGTGTCCAGTGTACCTTGCTAGCCTATAATCTTTTCTCTAACAGAGATTATGATGGAAAGTGAAGATATTTTGATGGACAGTATCATCATGTGGGTTTGTAAACTCATAAACCGCATCCGCATGGTATCCCTACAGTAAAATCCAGATTTTTGAGCTGAACAGGGGCAGGTTGCCATGGGAACAGACGCACACTGCCTCACAGCACTTCCCACACAGTCAAGTTATCCCCAGAAATGTTCTACCTGCTGTTGAAATCTTTTGACATTGTTTAGTTTCAGTTGCCTAAACCTGAGCTCAGCTGTTTTCAACCTTCAGCTCCACAAGTTTACTCTCTGCTATTATCTATTTTTTTTTTCTTGCTTCCTGGAAAATCTGCTCTGATGTAAAAACCACAGGAGCCGTTTCCTCCTGGGAGCAGCTCCAGTCAGCAGCTCCTTCTGCTTCTCAGCTCTTTAGGGTTCTTAAACTTCCATGGATGTAAGGAATTAAGCAACATTTATTTAATTAAGACCTGAGAGCATGTTTTTCTGCAGTTTGGGCTGGAAAATCATTTCTTTAAACTCTTTATTTGCATTAATAATATTTCTTAATTCTGCAAATTATCAACCAACTTGAGGAACCTTTCATTCAGAAGTAATTTCCTATTATTTGCCATTAAACCATCCAGCATTAAGCTCTTCTTCAATATTTCAGTGTTTGTAGTTCAAATATTTGTTGACTTTTTCAGCCACGTTTTTCTAGCATTGTGTGTTATTAAAATGATGTACATTAACCTTTCTCTTTTACTGACTTTATTCTGATGTAACGTATTGAGACCACAGAGAGAAATTCATTTGTAGCAATTTGTTTCTTTTCCAATATTAGTGCAGTTGAAGCTGTTTATGATGGCTATTATTGGAGAGATGAAATTTTCTTCAACCTCAAACTTTAGTATGTTATTAGCATATTGTGATGGACCAACAGAAAAAATGCAAAGTATTGGAAAAGTGTGGCCGGTGTCTGATCCAATACTTTTTAGAACCACATGTCACTGCATCTGCAGCTGGTTCCACCTCTTCCACATCTGGAGTTTCGCCCCTTCTGTCCCAGCTCAGCCAGGCTGCAGTGAGTTTGTGAACATCAGTTTTCAGGTGTTGTCAGAAGTTCTCAGTTGATCTTAGATCTATACTGAGATGGTTTTAAGCAAAATTAACTCAGAAATAATAATAAATTTATACAAAAATGACTAAATTTGCCCAGAAGCATAAACATATAACCCCACATAACCTATTTAGAACATTTATCAGCAAAAAATGTTGATTTGGGGGTTTGTTGCACTTGTAACATGTAAAAACCTAATAAATCTACAAATACAAAAACAGGTTGAAGAATCAACATGATGATATTTGCCCTCTATGCTTAGAAAGAAGGTAAAAATCTATCAGACAGTGAGCTCATCTCTTGTCCCTCTTTAGCTAGTTGCACAGATGTTCAGTTCTGTTCTGATGTAATTCTAGTCTTCTAGGTCATTGTAAAACTTGGATATTTTTAGAGTGTTGTGCTGATTTGGAGTCACTGTGATTCTTTACCTTCAGCTTGCTGGTCAAAGCTGATGGTAAATAGAACTTTTCACAGTTTCATCCACTTTGACCAAATCCACAGTAAAACTGATGAGAAGTAACCACAGAGCATGATGCTACCACCACCATGCTTCACCATGACTATGGGCCTCATTTGGTATTGAGTAATGAATGAGTTTCTGGTATAGCGCCCCCTGATGGAAGGCATCTTGTGGGATTAGACAGGATATGGTCGTCTGTTAGAAGCTTTTCACCGGTTACCTGAATATGGGTGGGTATTTATCATATTGTTTATCATTAATTGTGATAAGTTTATCTTCATGATGAGAATTCTGATTTATTGTTGTCATGGTAAATTCCAATTAATGACATCTAAAGAAAAAAAGACAAAACTGTCCACATTGTTGGGAATTTACACAGTTTATTCAGTGAGAGCATCAATAAATCTCAATAAGTTTGCAAATATTACTAATTGCAGTGACTGTGCAGTTTAGTGACACTAAACACACTTCTTTATGTGACTGGTGTTTTGAAGAAACATATTACAAACGGAAATGTTTTCAAGAGATATATTTTTGTTTGTGGAGCTATGAATGCTCCGCCATGCAGTCACAGCCGTACAGTTACCGAAAAAAGTTCCTATCGGCACTTTTCTCATTATCACAATAGTACCACAAAATACTGGTAAAACTTTAAGTCCATGTCATCCCACCCCTAAGCCTGACACATGTGGGTGTTTTCATGTCACTGTTGCAGTTTGAGTTTTCCATTCTCCCTCTATTCTGTGATCCAAAGTTTTCTTCTGTATCTGATCCACTGACAGTGAGACTTTAAGACTTTATGAAGCCAATTCAGATTCAGTTCTTTTACATTTTCTCTCCATGGCTTTATACTCTCTGAGTAAAAACATTACATTACTCTGAAAACACTTTTATTTTCACAGCAGACCAGGGCCTAATGAGGAAATCAAACAGAACCAACTCAAAGAGTGATTCTAAGACAGATTTAGCTGTCACGCCTAATGTTTAATTTCCACTTTGTTAGTTAAAAAAAAAATCTACTGCACAAAGGGAGGTTCTGTGAGAATTTCACCTTGCCGACTGGTTTAGCGCAAAGTTTAAGCATGAAATATGCAGCAGCATCCACACAGAAAAAGATAAAAGAAGAACAGATGCTGCCTCTGTTTTGATCGTCCTTTGAAAAGTAAAAACAGGCCAAACCCGACACACTCTTCTTTACTTAATTATACACAAAAAGACAAAAGTGTGTGTTTGCTTAATGGGGAGACATGTCTGCACACATCTGAACTTTGGACATTAAACATGCACAAAGACATCAAAACAAGTGAAACACACTCAGAGGTAATGAGAGGAGTGCTGTGTGTGTGTGAATTACATTTACACGAATGACAACTACGCCAGCATTCCCTGGGGAACGCATGCAGACACACACATGCTACTGGGGTCAAGGGTCAAATTTGCTTCTACCTCCGCTGGGGTGTTCACAAAAGGAGCTGAACTCTGCTGCATACATCACACACCTCCTGGGAGGCACTGTGGGCCCCATCAGGACTGCTGGGCTTGTCTGCATGTCGCTGAGTGATGCTGTGTATTCATTAGAGACACTGACAGAGAGACAAAGGAAGCCTTATGAGATGCCTTAATGCATTCATTTCAAGTATGACACCAACATTCAATTTTTTAACACGAAAACATCTCACAGATGAAATTGTCTTGATAAAAAGTGGCAGCATTAAAAGTTTTCAACTGAAAGAGCCTGTTGTGTTCGTTATGATCCATCACAAATTTCCTTTTAAAGTTGCAGTATGAAACATTTATAAACAATGTTTATTTGTTTATTTTTTCTACATATTTACTAAAACTGTCACTATGCCAGCACAGTGTGAGGCAGAGAATCTGTCAAAGAGCCGCCACTGCCTCCTTCCTGCATTGCTACTGCAGAAATACATCAACCAATCAGAGCCTGGAGGCGGGCCTTAGCGCTGCCAATCAACCTCATGATTGACAGGGCTGCCCAATGAACTAATGGAGGAGAAACAACTTATTGTTTCAACTACCTAACTTATGCTAACTAGTCTAGCATTCAGGACAGGCGCCATTGTCGGGAACTAGCTGTAGAGAGAAAGGGGGTAGGGTATGAGCAGTGCATACATGAAGTGATTGGTTCTCCTGGCTCTGATTGGTTGTTGGTTGCAGATAGCAGATTATCTGTCTCATGTGGAAAACATGGGAGCCTCATGCAGAATAACACCAGGAAACGGAAATCTTAACTTTGCTCGTTGTGTGTAACCAAAGAGGGCCTATGAATCAAATTCAGAGCACAGTACACATCAAGTTGTCAAAGAGAAGAGCAGGCATCATTAAAAAAATCTGCGCATAACAACAAGCCAACACATTTTCATGTCAAAAAGTTGGTGGATGGAGCATGTCAGTCAGACTTTGCCAGCCTCTCCCCATCTGTCATTCCCTTTGCTTGTGTTCTCCTCCTCTCTGGCCTTTAGGGGGCCGGGGGAGGGGATACCTGTCTGAGCCCTACCTGTTTCTGATCCCAGTGAATTATCAAGGCTTTCATCTGACAGGAGAACGTGGGCACACTCCTCGCTGTGCGCAGAGATGACTACGCTCATCAGCCAGGAAATGTTTTGTTTCTCTGTCTTCTTCCAAAGCATTACTCGTCTGCCGTTGTGAGAGCATATCATTAGCATTTAAGAGCAGCGTGAGTAAAACCCAACTGGATAAAAGGAGAGAAGAAGAAAACAGGGTGACTGATAGCTCTGTAACATGGTGATCCGGTGAATGTCCTCTTTGTAATGCTGCTGCAAAGTATTTTTAGCTAACAGTTCAGAGCAACATATTTCAACAAATCAAATGTTGGTGACATCTTGTATGTAACACAGAGTGTGAAAAGAATAAAACACCAATAAATATTCAGCTGTTTTGCTGAAAAAAATAAATAAATAAAGTAACAGAATCTTACCAAGAGCGTCTGCTCTAGTTTCTAGGACAAATATTTTAGTACAGTAAGACAAAACTAACATATAAGAAACTTTTCAGCATGATAAGCTAGTTTTAAGTCAATAATTTGTTAATATTGATGAAAAAGTACTTCTTCCATTGGCAGATTATTTCACTTATAACATGTAAAAAATATCTTGTCAAATTGTTAGATTTTTATCAATAATAAGGAAAGACTGTTTTAATATAAGAACCCATATCTTGCTGAAAAGTTACTTGTAAGTTAGTTATTTCAAGTGTACTAAAATATTTGCACAAAAAACAGACAAAAATACGTAGATAATATTTTGTATTTTTGCAGTGTTATTGAGAAATGCTGACATTTGGCTCGGGTCGGTCCTGGTCGCTTCGGTTTCATCTGATTAAAAGACATGATTCCAGAATGCACTGTCCTCCTAACCTTAGAAATCTTCATTCTGACTTGGAGGCATTTCTTCTGCAGAAGTGACGTTTTTCTTTGTCTGGATACAAAGAAAAACTAAGAGTCCTCTCAGAGGCAGCAATTCCTGACTTGGCTAAGTCATTCCTCTGCATCTCGGCAGCTTTGGGGCCTTTGCAGATATCTGACTAGTTTTCTTTTCAGGGTTTTTGAAAATGTTCTTCTTGTGGCAGGCTTGTTTTGTGCCATTACCCCAGTTTGGAACACTGATTGGCTTGGTTTCTCCTTTTGCTGCTTTGTGAGCCACTGCAATTATTTTTCACAAGTCTATATGATTGATTTTGGTTCTGCTGTAATGTTTTCTCAGCAGACAGCTCCAACCTTTAGTGCAGTGATTATACTATCTGTAAATTGTGAGAACAAAACACCAATCTGTGATTCATGCTGGACAAATACAATTTTTTCTATTACAAATACAAATTTAATGTTATTTGTCCTTCATCATATTGAATAGTGTTTTACTTAGCAAAACAGACAGTACAGGTTTATGCTAGAGCTACAGGGTGAAAATGCTTGTGATCTTTTGCTAAAGCCAAGACAGAAATCTTACAAATAATAAAATAGTGTGTGTGGTGTAAGGGCAACAGCTGGCACATATTTATTGATAGGATGTACCATGACGTTCCAGATGTTCCCTTTAATAAAGACATGAAACCTGGAGTAGGCTGGATTGTAAGTGTCATGTTTGGAAATGAAGTTGTTTTTATAAGCCTTCTTACTTGGCCCATGTATTTTTATATTGTGTTTTTTCTTTTTCAAAGTCAAAGTGGATGGAAGGAAATTCATATAAAAAGTCCTCACTTCCTCCCTGGAAGATGAGATTAAAGAGGTCTTCAGTGTTCTGCCCACCAGTGTTGGTCAAATCACTTTGAAATAGTAACTTAACTACTGTAAATTACTCATTTCTGGTTACTTCCCCAAGAAAGTGATCTAGTTAGTTTATTAATTACTTGTTTTCTAAAATAATTAGTTACTTTATTACTTGTGGCATGACCAAAGTCCAGCCACAGGACGTTTAATCAGGTGAGCGTTGGAGTTCCCCAGCAGATCGAGGCAGTGACCAGCAGGAGTGCTCTGCAGCGTCCCCTTCAAGGACACCAACATAGGTGGTAATCTGAACAACATAGATGGGATTAATGAAGATGCCCACTCTGCTTGGTTCTGGAGTATTGAGGTGAGTGTGGCTGCAGCCAGAACCTCTCAGCCTCACACTCCAGCTCAGGCTCTTTCCCACCAGAAAGGTGACATTCCACGTCCCAAAAGTCAACTTCTGTATCCGAGGATCACACTGACCCAACTCCTTTGGCTCCTCCCACAAATAGGGTGTTCATGGAGCCGGGCCCCATGAGTAAAAGCCTGACCAACAGGTCCTCCCCCCCGGTGCCCCACCATCAGGGCTGGCTCCACAGGGGGGCCCCAGTGATCCAGGTCAAGGTGAGAGAACACTGCTTCTATTGTTATGTCTCATCATAAGGCTCCTCAGGCTGCGCTTTGTCTGATCTACCGCACAGAACCCGTTTGCCATGGGTGACCTTGAAGCCCCTGTGTGTTTGGCTCCTGGATCATCAGGTCACTCAAACCCCTCCACCATGATGAGGGCGACAAACAGAACATCACACCAAAACAACATCTGCTTTGGACCACAGGAAGAGGTCCAAAGCAGAAAACACTGTTTGTCCTCAAACATTTATTATTTGAAAACAAATGCTCCAAATCCAATTACAAAAAAATTAAAAGATCTTCAGCATTATCTGATATTTATTTAGGCCTGAAGTATTAGAAGCTCATTCTCTCACCTGTTTTGCTGCCCATTCAGAGGTCAGTGGAAACAGACAATCTCTATTTTCAGTTAAATCTATAAACACCATTTGCAGTTCCAGTATACACGCCATCGACTTTTGTTTCTATTGCCATGTGGTGTTAATAAATACTGCCTGAAATGTCCTGTGCTTAATAAGAATGGTCTGAGTGGTGTTCAAACTATTTTGAAATAAATACGGTGTTTTTAGGATTTGCATCAGTAAACTCTGTAATTAAGATTACATCAAGCACTGCCTGGACCAAATGTTTTTAGAAAGATAACAACATGACAGAAAAGGTTCTCTGCTTGTGGAAAATCAAACCTGTTCTGAGCTGTTTCTTTTTTTTCACACCTACACATCGATCTATTTTTTTCACAGCCCCCTCCTATTCTATCCTCTTCCTTTGTGTCGCTGCCTGACTGTCTGTCAGGGTTTCCTGTTGTTATTTTAGAATTCGGAGTATTTAGGTCACAGGTATTTTTATTTTATTTTTTTTTTAATAATGCTGATTTCTCTCGTTACATCGTGTATCGCCCCTCTGGATTGAAAATCAATGGGCCCTCAAGTAGCTGGCAGAAGATTGAAGCTGACTTTCCAGCCCTGCTGCAGAGAGAAGTAAAGAGGAGCAAGAAATGCTCCTACCAGAACACCCAAAGGCCTAACTGCATCTCTATTTCTGCATTTGCCAAGTTTTATCAAATATAATATGCTTTTCATCTGCCGTCTGGCACATCTTTTATTCACAGAGGCATCATGTGATGTAGTAAAAGGTTCATGTAACAAAAAAAAATCTCACACAAAGAATTCTGGTCATCGACTATTCATAGAGGAATGTCTAAAAAAACCCGACCATTGTATGAGCGATCGAAAAAAGGGGCCGGGAGATTTTCTTACCCCCACTGTTTTTCATTCTTTGAATGCGTTCCCTCCGACAGTTCAACCACAGTTCACAGAGTCTGTCTCAAAGTACCATATGCAGCGCTGGGAGAATCCCAGGAAAACATGGAAGCGTACACTCCACACAGAGCCTGGAAGCTCTATGTATGACAAAATCCCGACCTGCTTGGAAATGTGCCCACACTACTACAAGCTATGCTAATAACCTGCTGCCATCACATCGACCGATGAGGATTTTTTTAATGGTGTTTTCCTTTTTCTTTTTTTTATGAGAAAGACCCCTAACATCTGGTCCACATCTGGAGCTCTTTAATGAGCGGCTCAGTCTGCCACAGCTCTTTACTCCGAGCCGACCACCAATCTGATCGCTCTCAAGGCGCCGAGAGACTTCAGCCATCACGTCCTCCCAGCCAAAAGCTGCACTACTTGGATTTATAAATGTTAAGGCGTTCGTGGAAAAAAAAAAAAAGACGAATAAACTGAGTAAAACTAATTGGGGAAAAGCTTCAGTTAAAATGCAGCTTCTTTTATTTATTTTCCAGGCTGTGTGATTTGTCCTGTGCTGATGGTAGAGCTTGCTGGGTTTTATTTATTCATATTATTTTAAATTAGTAAATATATTTTATGTTCGAGGGCAGACCTGCGGCTGCTTGCATCTGAAAACCATAAATAGTGGTTTGTAACAGCAACAAAAAAGAATCTATTTCCACAAAGGTATCACTCTTAAATAGATACAGTTGTACAGTGAGAAAAGTCATCTATAACTGCATGAGAAAACATTGACGTTGCAAAAGTTGAATAGTTCTTAATAACTGATAAGTAAGAAACAAGACTGAGAGGCTGACAGCAGAGCTGGAGATGCTCCAGAAATATCTCCCCACACCGTCTGTGTTCCACCTGTGGCACTGAGCTCATATCCTCCATGTTCATGGACTATGCAGTGGCTTCCAACAGGAAGCATCCAGGCATCCAGGCCTGGCCCAATTTCAAGGCATCTAATTCCCATGTCAAATTTTGTTCAAGGCATGTTTGATATATACAGTATTTTCCTAACAACTGAAGGTAACAAATACTGTGTTCATACTGCAGCCTGAAATTCCAATGTTTTTGTCAAATCTGATTGTTTTGGCGCGACCGTTCACACATCCAGATACATGTGACCTATATGTGTACTCCAGTATGAACTGCAAACAACCTGAAAGTGTCCCGCATGTGCAGTAGAGGGTGCAATGATGTCGCACATAGAGAGCGTGATCAGTGTTTGCGGAAGTAAACATGAATGCTAACGGTGGAGCATAGCTTAAGATTTTGAAGTTGTTGTCTGACCAGAGCCACAACTTAATCCTCCTTATTGTCCGTTATGTTTGTTGTTTTTCTTCCCGATTATTGACATTTGTCAAGTATCAATGACATTCCAGTCATAGGGCCGAGCATTTATGCAGCTAGCATGTAGAAACTTCCTTTCTTTCTGTGTCCTTTTTTTTGTTTCTTTCTTTCCTTCTGTCTCTGATGGAAAAACATCATTTACAAAGTGTGCTCACTCACACGCCAGCATATGTTTGGATTTATATTCTACAGTTTTTCATAATCAAAAGATACCATTTTGTCAGAAATACATTTTTGAAAGTTACTGTAGTTTTAAACACTGGATGCAAACTCATGTTTGCATCTCATTTTTCTAGCCAAACCTTTTGTCATTTTGTTTGACTGAAGTTCTCTTCCTGTGGTCTCAGTGCATTGTCCACCGCAGCAATTCATAAATCAAGAAATAATCTTTCTTTTATGTTCATTATTAGGCAGAACAAGTGTTTATACAAAACCACAATTGTTCTCTGAGTAGACTTTGATTGAAAGCCAGCCCTTTTAGCAATAGCAGCTTGTCCAGCTTCTTATTTATTACCCCTTGAAGATGAGAAGGTGAATAAGCGGTTTTCAGATCTCTGTTTGCATTGAGCGAAAGATCATTTCTTTTTGGGTGGCAGTGGGTGGTAAACGGAGTGGAGGAGGGGATCTGGAACTAACTGGGAAGCAGGGTGGGGGCAGGGAGAGCAGGGGGAGAGTCAGAGGAACCAGGAGTCAGTCAGGACAATGAGAACTTTCTGGTGCTACACATTTATCAGAAGATTCTCTCCATTCAGGTTCTTGCCCATCAGAAGAACCACCATGCGGCTGAAGTTGAAGATTTGAACGATCAAGCGAGTTCACCCTACCATAGCAACAGTGATGGAAATACAACTTAATGGTTTTAGCAAAAGTCCAGTTTTCACACTGTGTTTCCCTGCATTTGATCCGGACTCAGAAATGGAGGCTGCGGATGGGAATCACTGTCGATTCTTAAGCTTCACACAAAGAAGCGATTTACTGTGTGTCTGAGAGTTGTGTGTATTAACCTGCAATTATCAGGCAAAGAGCCCAAGTCTGCATTCAGAGATAAGTTGGATGGATGTTTGCTCTAATTCATGGAGAGCCAATGCGCTTTACTCTGCTCAATGGACTACAGGGATGGTCCATAACAGGCAGCCTGACTCTGGAATACACACAGACAGCAAAACATGGGGAGATGTGCAAAAACCGCCTGCAGTGTGTTCACACTCTAATTCCTATTTTTAAGTTTTAGATACCAGCTGTATTCTGACATTCTACAAATACTAAATTGAAAGAGTCAAGCTTGCAACAGCATGGCTCTTGTATTTATAAATATATATAATATTCCTCTCTATCTGCAACATGGTTCAGGGTTTTTATTGCTTTCAATGAATAAGTTGCAGCTGCACAGTGGAGCAGTTGGTAGCACTTGCAGCAAGAAGGTCCTGGATTCGATTCCTGGCACAAGGTCTTTCTGCATGTCCTTCCTGTGCATACATGGGATCTCTCTGGGTCTTCTGGCTTCTTCTCACAGTCCAAAAACATGAATGTTAGGTTCATTTGTCTCTGTAAATGAAAGGGGTGTGTGTATGGTTGTTTGTCCTGTGTGTCTATGTGTTGTCCTGCGATGGACTGCTGGCCTGTCCAGGGTGTACCCTGCCTTTTGCCTGGAGAGCTGGACAGAGGCACCGGCTCTGCTCAGGAGTGGCCAACCCACCAAAACTAGAGCAAATCAACTACTCACCCAGGGGGCCACAAAAGACCTCTAAGAAGCATCTAAACTCTGCCAGCCTTACTGAGAGAGAGAGAGAGAAAATGGGCAAAAATGACCACCAAGGGAGCAATCCAAGGACAAAACTTCTCTTCTGCTGTCATCTGCTGGGGCAGCAGCATCAGAACCAGGGAAAGAAGGCTGATTCTGCTTCTGGTTCTGCACTGGTTCTGGTTTTGTTCTGGGGATCTCTATGGAACCTCTGGAGATGACAATGAAAAGAAGGATTTTACATAAAAAAATCAAGAAAATCATGAGCAACTCTGACCATCCTCTTCATGAGACTGTCTTGGGAAACCAGAGTGTCTTCAGTCAGAAGCTTTTTCAGATTCACTGTAATATAGACTGCTACAGGAAATCCTGCCAACAGCTATCTACAATAACTCTTTAAAGAACTGGAATTAATATGATTTACAACATTTCATTTTCCTTTAGGATCAATAAGAAATGTTTGAATTTGAAACCACTGCTGGAAAAATGGAAACCAGCAAACAGCAAATCCTCTCCTCTGTTTGAGGAGAGCATTTTTGAAAAGAAGCAGATCTAATGATGTGTCTCACATTTAGCAAAGAAAAAGACTGATGATCTTGAAGACGTTAGTGAAAATATTCTGTGGACTGATGAAATAAAAGTGAAACTGATAAAAGTGACTGAGATGCTGCACATGACCATTAAACTACCACTTATGCCTAAAAACCCTTAAAATACTTTTTCATGCCACTGTTGATGCTGAAAAATCCCAACTTTCAATCTTTTTTTTCACACTGATACTGGCAGAGCTGAACAAGGTCAGTATGCACATTGGATTTGTTTTTCAGTCTGATGTAAAACTCCTGCTGGTAGTGACATGGCAGTGGGATTTATTTATGAGTAAGATCAAACGAGCTTCAACTTGTGATAGTTTCTTTCAAATATTTCCTGTCGTTTGCTCACTTCAGTAAATATGGTAACATGCAATACTGTTGTCATGGCAAAAGATAAATGTTTTGACAACATACATGACTTGTGCACTGAACATGGATATGATGATATGAGCCTTCAGTGTTGATTCATGGGCGCTGCTCCTGGCTAACAAACAGGTAAATGGGTTCATGGTAGTGAACGTTGTCGGTTCCCACAGATGCTGTGAGCCCTGCTGTCTCTGCTGTGATCCGTCACGCTCCACCACACACACTCAGCTGTTGTGTTTGCAGCGTGTCAGACTCGGTTCACCTCTTTTGTTCAACCCTGAGACTATATTTAGCCTCTTCTTAGAAATACTCTCCTCAAACATGAGTTGTGTTCATTTTTTTTCAGCATTTCTGAATGATTACTTGATGGTACATAGAAAGGATTAAGATGTCGGATTATTAGAACTTTAAAGAAATTGTATATTTGCAAAGCTCCTTTCTCCAGCCCACTCCTCTTTGGCTGCTGGCTCTTGGTCTTCCCCAGTACACACAACCCATGAAAGGATCTATTTAATTGAGAGAGTTTCTCTTGGGGAAAAAGGCAGCAGACTATGGAGCCTCTTTGGGAGGTTTGAAAGCTTCGGTAAATGGTTGTTTATGCAGAGAAGCTGTTCTCTGTTAGAGAGTACTGGGTTTGCGGTACCTGTTTTGATGCAGGTGCTCATGCTTTGAAAAGGTGCAAGGCCCCACTCAGTACCGCAGTACTGCACAGGAAGAGCGCTGCAGAACTCCAAACAAACAACCAGCTGGATGAGGCCTGCAATGATAAACTCCATTCAACGCATTTAAAGCAATAAACAGTGAAACTGAATGCCAGGAAGACTATCATGTTCCTTGTGTCATCCTTAGCTCTTAGCATTGGTATAAATACTTCATGTTAGAGCTGGAACCCAGTACTTTTGCTAGGCTGATGCCTGGGAAGACCTACGATCATCACTGTCTGTTTTTATTATGTTCTGATTACAAAAAACTGAGGTCAGCTTGTAGTATATTTTTGTACATTCTCCATGTATATATTTGTACATGCCACTCAAAAAAATTATTCTTTGGATTAACATAAAAAATCATGGAAAGGATTTCAACCTGATTACTTTGCTTAATTTCAGCACTATGTTATTCTGTTACTCTAATTTAAAGCGAATGTGTTAGTTCAACTTAATTTATTAAGATTATTCCAATTTAAAGCAGCGAAGTTAGCTTTAGCAAAGAAGCAAGAGTAGCTCAATATAACCACATAAAATATATTTTCGTACACAAACACAAAACTGCAATACAATGTATTTTGAAAAAGTACTTACCTGGTGAAAGTCATTGTTGGCCCGCCCTTTAGCTTGTGAATGTTCACCTCCAGCAGGTAAATATCCCACAATGCAACTGTACATTAAAAATTTACAGTGCAGCTATAAAATTCCACACATGATCCAACGGTCCAATCACATCCCATATACTTTCCATACACATTTCAGATCAGAGTAAAGAGCTGTATTTTCAAAACCCAGCCACCTTACTGTATTTTTAATGCTGTAGTTTTTACAGCTATTTGTTACAGTGCAGTTCTTAAGACCCAATAGTGCCTTGCAGAGAAAAACAAATATCTGTAGTTTAATGTGTAACTAAAACCCCCTTGAAGTTTTCCCAGGCGCAAAACAGTTATGTCGCGTGATCTTCCGTAATCTCGCAAGACCCTCTTCGGCAAGAGATCAGTCTAACTAAATTGAATCACGTTATCTCAACTTGAATACATTTTATTTACACTAGGTTGTTGAATTTTATGTTTATCTGACATGATTTTATCATGTTTGCCTTAGAAACATAAAATTATTTTGCTGAAAAAACATGTTTCTTTTTTGTAAATACAATGACCACCTCAATTCAATTTTTGATACAAGCACGGAACAAGCAGAAAATGGTGCAAATGGTAGAGAAACTCTAATTAATTGCCAGCTAGCCATCACTTCATGTGATGTTAGCACGTTAGCCACTGACCTGAGTACTACAGAAACCCTGAATACATAGAAACGTGACCAAACATAGCAACATTGTGCATA
>CAEFZX010002039.1:0-10208 GCA_903066825.1 Alfaro cultratus | reverse complement strand
TTGAGTATTTCTCAGTTCTGGATACATGTGGAAAAAGAGAAAATATAAAACTGAAGATGTTTTTTTTTTTTTTTTTTCCCTAGCATGTCAATTTACATATATATATTTGTTAATCTGTTAATTAATTTATTGACTCATCTTTTACATTTTTGCGCTCTCACTGAACCTTCGGTGAAGCGGCCTATCCCCCGGGCGTTTCTGGGATTTGTAGTTCAGAGACCACAAATTGACGTCAGCGGAAGCTTACGCGAGCTAGGTCACATTGGTGCAGTTTTGTAATGTTTTGAGCAGCTCTTCCACGATGGAGGCAACAAACACAGGTGATCTTTTGCGTTCCTTAATTCTGTTCCTTGCTTCTGTAGCATTTCGGTAATTATAGTTGAGCACTGACGTCCGGTGTCCCTTTCAAGAAACGATACGTGAAAGTTGTGGCTACGACAGTTATATTAGCATAACAATGTGTGTGTACGGGTGGCATGATGAACGATTTACTCATGGCGTACTGTTGTCCCTGACATTGCATAGTCTTTTATCTTGAATTTAGTTCGAACCTCACCGATTTCTGCAGCGAGAATAGGGCTGTAGTTTGTAATGACCCGAACAGAAACACACACACAAACACTGAGCATTGATATTTTTTTTTGTGACTTTCTGTGCTTCTGTTTGTTTTTAGCTGCATCACCAGAGGAAGTCCCTCTAAGGCATGTGGAGAAGGATGTCCTGATCCCCAAGATGATGAGGGAGAAAGCCAAGGAGCGCTGTGCAGAAAGAGTTGAAGGTCAGACAGAGAGAAAACTCATCTTTATGCGCTAAAACCAAACCAAAAGTTATTTTCATAAAACAGTCCGAAACACAGTTGTACTCATTGCACCTGATAAATGTATCCCATCGAGTACTTTTAAACCAGGAGGAGATCATAGTTCTTATAACCTTCAAAACAAGTCAGAAAATAACTCAGAACCGTCATTGCTCTTTGATCTATGTATAGTTTGACATAAAAATATTCATGCATCTGGCAGATTTAGGTCTAGATTTACTTTCTTTCATCAAAGATGTTTGTTTCTGATTTGAAAAATTACCAAAATCCTCCTAAGCATAAGATGTTTTGCAAAGGGTTGTATTTTGTAAGTGAATTCTCTGTTATTATTGACCTTTTTTTTTTTAACACAGGAAGACATGTTGGGTGTGATTTATATCCATCACAGTAATAAATGGAAAGGTCTTAAGTGACATTTGAAAACGTTGTATAATTACTGATCAGCTTTTTGCATGTCTCCACTGGGATTTTTGGAAATTAAGAATTGGTCATGAATTGATCACCTCAAGGTCATTGAGGTTTCAAGACCTTCCAATCAGCCCAATCTTTAGCTCTTTAGCCTCTAGCACAAAATCACTACTGGATTAAAGTCTGGATCTCTATCTGGACCAGTGCCAAATGTTAATATTATTCCCATTGGAATAAATATGAAAATAATACAAACATGTTCCATGAGGATAAATAATTGTGAGCTTAGCTGTATATATGGTCAGTTTTAACCACGTAGTACTTCAATTTACTGGATGACCAATGATGAGTAGATAAATACTTTACATCTATTTTGTAATTAACATGTACAAGAGCTTTAGATTTTGAAATAAAGGCTATTGGCCAAATTAGTCCAGATGCGACAAAATCAGTGAAATGGCTCTGTATCATGTTTCAAAAACCTTAAGCCAATTTTAGTGTAGTGTTTTTTTTGTTTGTTTTTTTTTTCATTATTTGTAGGAGAATTTGTCTTTAGAATCCCCTACTGTGACATTAAAACATTTGGACTTAGAATTTCCTGTAGAAAAGCTAAAGAGGTTTTTAGCTTTAGTTATTTTGGTTTGATCATGGTTCAACTGAAAGATCAGAACCACAATTAATGGAAATATGCTGTAATACAAAACCTTAAAAGTATCTTATATTTAAAATACATTATTTTAGAAATTAACGTGATTATTTCTCTCAGTGATTTCTTACAAAACTAGGAGAAACAAATTTGCAAAATCAGTTTCTCTTAGTTTGGGAACAGATTTATTGACAAGGACAATTTTAAAATTTGAAAGAATGAAATTGTTGTGCAATCTGGTGAAAGATCAGATAGACTTGTAGCTGGGATTAGAGATAACACGGTAAATGTCTTCTGGTTTTACTGACCACTCAGTGCTCTTTTACACTCTAAACTAAATGCACACATGTGCTTAGATATAGTTTTTTATGTTCAGGGGAATGTGTTGAATGTCTTCTTCAAGAGAAATTTGATGTGTGACTGAGTCTTGAACTGACAATTTCTAAGTTGGTAGATACATACATTTATTTCTGAGCCATAGGTACTCTGTTTACCTGTAAAATAAATAAATTGGGCTACTAGACATTCATATAGTATTTACATTTCTGAAAAAAAAAAAAAGCAGAAGACTTGCACTAGTCCTTCTCCTTCCAAAATTGTCTCACTAGAGTTTGCTGGAGTTTTTCCCCATTCCTTCACACAGAACTGCTGTAACTGAGTTAGGGTTGCTGGTTGTTCTTCATGGGACTGAGATTAGGGCTTTGTGACTCCAAAATATTGGCTTTGTTGTAACTGTTTTTGAGGTATTCTTAGCGTCATTGTCCAATTGGAAGACCTGTTTGTGCCCAAACTTATGGCCAAACTCTTGAATTAATGTTTTAGCTTCATCAGGCTAAATGACCTGTGTCTAAAATTTACCAGCTTTTTGGTGAGTTTGGAGTATTTTCTGTTACTTTTTAAGTAATGACTTCTTTCTTGCTGAATGGTTTTTCAGCCCACATTGATACAGGCCTCATTTTACTTTAAGTGATGACACCACCAGCTCTCATCAGCTTCATGTAGTGTCATCAAATTGCCTTCTGTTTTTTTTTTTTTTTTTTTTTTGAATGGAGTTGGGCACCAAAACACGTTAAATCTCAAGATTAAGCCACCTTTTGCATGCTTGACTTAATCAATTCCTTGTTCGTGAAAAAAATAATTGTAAGTTCCTGTCCCTGCCTAATCTTTTTTAATATTGTCTTTTTTCCTCTTTGTCAAACTTTTGACCCTTTTTTCTTTCTATCCTGGGGTTGTCTGCACCTGCATCCCAAGTCGCCGTCAGCTCCGTCCCAGTTGTCTTGACAGCTGCTGAAACTGCATCTGCATAAAAAAAAAAACCGTGGTCGCAGCCTTGCTCTTGTGTGCCCTCTTGACTGCAGCGACGCATCAGCCTGATAGCTAGTTGTTGTGGTTTGCAGAAATCCGACGACAGCCTGCATGAGCCGGCGTGGTGCTGCTCTCAGAGGGAGTCCGTGCACATGCACAGGCGGAGGTGATGGGACAGTCAGTGGCTGCGTGTGTAGTGGAAACCCCCATTACGTTACAGGCTTCTCTTCTCACTCATTTTTCACACCTTCATCCCCCGTCCTCTCGTGCTCTTGTTTTAGGGTGTGTTTTTTTTTTTATGTCTTGTTTTCTCTGAGCCTCTGAATGTGTCTGTTTGAGACATACAAAAAAAAGGTGAAAAACACAAGGAACAAGTATGTTTTCCTGTGTTATCTTTCTCTGCGTGTGCGCCTCTGCAGCTTGCACTTCAGACGAGTCCCACTGACCTGTACAGATTCTTCTCAGTCACAAATCAAAGTTAAACCATATTTTCAGGCTTAGTTCACGCAGCACATTCATTTTTTTTTCTCTTAAGTTTAGAAATGCCATTTGATTCCTCTTCACACTAACTGCCTCACTCGTATTCTTTTCGTCTACACAAATGTCAACCCCAGCTGCCTATGGTACATTTGTTCAGATCAGCTTCCTCTGACAATAAACTGGCCACACAGCTGTGCAGATGGTAGAGCTGCTGCTGTGTGGTCAGAGAGGCAACCCTCTGCAGTCTCCATCAGTACCATGGGACAGGGATGAGGCGCCGCTGGATCTTGATTAGATTAGTCGAGCTCTTCTGCTTCTCTAAATTGGTTTTTCAGTTGTTGTTTTTTTTTTTTACATTTGCATCCTAATGACAACGTCTGTGATAACCATACTGATGTCAGCGATAAGATGTGAGGGCGGCCCTTTCAATTAAACCTCTCAGAGAGAACTTGCTAACAAGGTGAAGACTCGGTCTTCCACACCTTCTAGTCGGCTCCTGTGTGTAGAGAGTTGGGTGACGGAAGCTGTGGTACATCCCTGAAGGACTCGCTAAAGTGTCATCTAGGGCTGCTTGATTATGGGTGGGAGGGGGTCAGAGCTGCATGATATTTTGAATCATAATCAACACAGTTTTAATATGTGTAATACCCCTATTTGCAAAGGACGGGTTGGATGTGATATTTTCTTTCCATCCATCCTTTATTCAGTTGCTTGCAGGATGAACATTCTCTGTTCATCTGATAGAAATCATGACGACCAACGTGCTAAATATTGTTGCTAGACAAGCCTTGCCTAACTTCAAAGAATATTATCACCGTGATATGGAGGTAGCATTGTATGGTCCTATTTAAGTCTAAAAACCTGAATGATTGAGTTTGGTGTAACCTTAATCTGAAAATACATTATAGGAATGAATGAGAATGGACACAGTGAGCCAGGACATCGTCTTCAGCATCAGTGTCTGACCTCACAAATGCACTACTGGAACAAAGTGTGTTTGCGTTCAATTCAGTCTCGCTCATTATCTTCACACAATGCTCAATGTTCCCTTCCACTACAGAAACAGTTTTTATCCCCAGGTTATCAGGCCTCTAAACTTAATGTAATTTAAGTTTTTGTGTAATTCTTAATGGTTGTGACGAATGTGTTTTTTAATTTATTATTGATTTATGTGACTTTTTTTCTAAAAGTGGTATTGAAGGGAGCTTATGGAGTACAAATTTCATTGCCCATGTGTTTTTCTGAGCATATGACAAAAAAAAGTTATCTTTATTTCTATTTCTAACACTTTTTGGGATAAGTTGGCTGGTGTAACATGCTAACCCTAGCTTACTTCCGGTCTGAGACAATTTAGCTCATAACATGTTTTGTAGGAGTTGCATTTAATTAAGTGTGGAGAAAGGTGTTTCTCCACCATCATACATATTCACATGAGGGCTTCAATATTGTTATTTTAACAGTAACAATCTTAGTTTTTTTTTTGTGATCATTTGTAGTTTAACTTGAACATGTTGGAGTACAGATTAACACAGTTTCCTGTCTTGCTGAAGGTGTTAAGGGTGTGGTTTAATTTTGTCTAAAAAGACTCACAATTACAGATTTTAAGAGTTGCGAAGGGGTGAAATTGTATTGACTTCTGTTCTACATCACTATACAACCTTAAGCCATTTTAGTTGCTAACTTGTACATTATGCAGATCACATCTAACCTCTAAATAGTGGCCCTTTTAATCAATGCATCATGAATTCATACATTTTTATGAAAGATACACTAGTTTTCTTTAAAGTCTGAGCTGTTGATTCTGTGTTTTGTTTTTATTTGTGTTCCAAGGAGTGTAACGTGAAAGAGGAAACCTTTTGCTACAGATTCTTGGATAGATGTTGTTTTGGATCAAATCAGGAAAATGCTTGATTATATGATTTTTAATTGAGTGAGAAAAGTGCATCAGTGTGTATGCAATTGGTTGATTTTGGTGCTTTGGTTGAATAACAAAGTAGTTTCCTCTGGATCATTGATCAGAACTGAACTGAGAATTGATGCTTTCCTGTTTTCTTTCCATCCAGCCTTCAACAGCTGCTGCAAAGAGTCCGGCTTCTCTATGGTGTTTAAGTGTCGAGAAGAAAACTCAGCCCTGAAGGAATGCCTGACACAACAGTGAGTATTTTGTACAACTTTCTACACCTCTCAGCTCTCGCACCCCAAGGTGTCACAGCAAACGCCGCCAATAGGTCTGATTCAGGCTTTCTGATTTTCTTCTACATACGACCACTGTTCCCTGTCCAGTCTCATCATTCCCAAACTTGTCCAATAGCTGTGACTCTGTACTTTTTGTTCTCCGCCAGCTACCAGGATCCGGCGTTTTTCGAAGAGTGCAAACGACTGTACATTCAAGAAAAACTGGAATTTCAGAAGACGGGGATACCGGCCAAGAACAGGACCCAGAAACTTCCAACTAGCATGTAACAATCAAAATGATAACCACACGTCTTTCTTCTGGGCGCCCCGACTCCAGGAATTCTGGTGGCAGTTCGGCCAAGTTTGCTACTCATACTCACCACAAGACTGCATTGTGTGAAAATCTTCGGCACATTTACCATTTATTTGGTTTGCAGTAGTGGATTTTATTCAAATGATCTTGTTTAATGTCTAGTCCATGTGTATAATGAGTCATAGGTGAAGTACGTAGAAAAAATGACTACACAGGATCAGTCCTGAGGAATTTCTGGAACGGCAGCATTTTAACCTGGATTTTGCATATCCAGGTTAAAGTGCTGTATATGTGCTAATTCGACTGCATCAATTGTATCAATGTCTCTGCTTGTTTTTGCTTTGTCATCAGCGCAAGACATTGTGTGTTGCTTTTTGAAGAATCTGAAAAATATTTGAATGTTACAAAGAGAAAAGATTGAAACAACCACTTGTAATTATTTGACGTTGTACATAATTTGTTTTCAATACAGGAAAAAAAATAGTTGCCAGAATAAAAAATAAATTAAAATAAACTATGGCTTTTGTTAGTGCTCTGAAAAGACATATCAGCCGATTCGATAAGATTGTAATTTATTTAAGAGTACTGTAGAAATGTCTGGTAAAAGGAAATGGCTTTAAATGAAAAGTGTCTTGCATGCAACACTCATTGTAAAATCCACGCATTCATAGTGTGAAAAGATTCCACACAATTCAATTTTCTTTTCAGTTTTATATACAATAGTTTTCATTAAATATTGTGATTTTAGCAGGTGTTGCATTCTGAACACTCTGAGGAATAAAAGTTCAGCTGATTATCTGCCATTCCTTTAAAACCAAGTCCTGTTAAATGTCAATAAAATTAGATTATAGGTAGAGATATTTTTAAATATGACCATTTAAACAATGTTTTTTTTTTGTTTAAAATATGTTGAGATAATGGTCTTAAACAGTCAAGGCCCTGAATGGGCCAAAAGAAAGATAATAGAGAGGAAGATTATTTGGAATTGAAGACACCAAGGTACTAACCATGTTTCAATTTCCATTAACAATCTGATTTTTTAAAAAAAGTTTAAGGTTTCATAAACTGCATTAATGTAGAAAAAAAAAAGATTGAACATTATTTTTGGTGTTGAACAAGGCTTTACTGTGAGTCATTGTTAACCAAGATAAAGCTAAGCATGACTGAGCATTTTGGCTGAATCACAAAGTTCCTGTGAGTGGAATAGTTATGATTTTAATTACCTGAATCTTCCCACAACTTAACACTACAACAAGCATGAACTGTAAGTTTTTGTTTTATCATATACAGGGATATCACTACATGCTACTTCTCTCTAAAGCAGTCGCTACCTGTGGTTTCCCTTTCCATCCAGCTCTATACATCACTCTTGTGATATGTCATGGTTTCTTTGTCTAAGGAAAGATTCTAAATTTTGCTGGGATTTTGTCTGACAAGCCAACACAAAGTAGTGAAAAGTGGAAGGTAAATGATGCTAGGTTTCCAAGAGGTTTGTTCCTGAACATTAGTGAACGAACAGCATGATGAAGACCAAGGAACATAGCAGACAGGTCAGGGATGGAGTGGAGGTGAAGTTTATGGCAGAGTGACGATCTAATGCAAAAGGTAAAACTTTACATCTTGGCAAGCGCTGTTCAAAAATGGAAAGAGGATGGCAAAATTGCAAACCTACTAAGACTTGAATGTGCATCTATATTGATTTGCTATTTCTAAGACGTTTATGGTAACTGGATGAGCTGCAGAGATTTAAGGGACGGGTGGGAGAAGGTGTACAAATGATGACTGTTTATTGCCCTGAATTGAAGTTGTAAAAAGAAAGCCATACTAGAAACTAACCCTCCACATCACCTTGAACACACCATGTCTATAATAAACCATGGTGGCTGTAGCATCATTGTCTGGGGAAGCTTTTTTGATGGACAGAACTACATACAGGAAAATCTAGGAAGCAAATAATTTTTTAGGGGAAGCTTGTTCCTAAGTAGACGGAATTAGAACAGAGTGGTTGACTTTAGATCAAAGCCTGTGCATGCGGTAGAAGCCAAGAGCTAAATTCAATTAAGAATTAAGAGTTAAACATTGCTATTTACCAACATGCTGACTGAGGGTGAGCAGTTTTGCAAAGATGAACGGGCAAACTTTCACCCTCTTTGTAAAGCAAGTAGAGATATTGCCTAGAGACCTTGCTGCTTCTAGCAACAGGGGAGGGGTTCAGTACAAATGCATGAAAATTCCAGTACACTGAAGTTTGTGGTTGCAACATGTGTGTCTTTCTGGGTATTAATGCTTTTGCAAAGCACTAAACATATCTTTGATGTATTACAGGTGCCACATGTCCATATTAGCACAACTTCAAAGATGGCATGTCGAAATACCTCATGTTTCCGGCAAGAAAATGGCAAGTGGCTACACGTGAATTTAGAAAATCGGACACAAAAAACCCCCCACGTCGTGTGTGCAATTTTCCATTTCTTACAGTCATATTTTAGAAATGCAAGGATTTTCTAAGAGTTTCTTCAATATTTATAGAGCAGCATGCAATTCTGTAAAGCCTTTACGTTTTTATCACTGTAGTATCTTAACCCGCTAATGCCTGCAGATAGGAATAGAGAGCAGCACACGGTGGGTAGCTTTCATTCATTTATTTATGTAATCATATTTACAAACAGTCTGAAGTGTGGAAAGTCTAAAATATAATCCATATCTACTATACATTGCATTTTGGTTTGCAAATTGTTTCGAGAAGTACGAAAGTCCAGCTGTAAAATAACATTTCAATAAAAATTTAAGAAAAAAAAAAATAATAAAGTTTTGAAATTGATTGAATTGCAAAAAAAACAACAACCCCCCCCCGAAACAACATAACAAAAGCAAAAAAATTAACAACCATGGGGTTTTGTGCACCCTATTTTCCCAAGTCCCAACTCACATTTCTTAAGGTTATTAAGTTATTGTCTTTCCACCATCACAGACGGCTCTCAGTCAAATCAGAGGTCTTGGTGTCCTGGGAGGAAAAATTATACAAAAAAAAAAAGAAGTGCAGAATCACATTTGGCAAAGTACTGAAGCCCGCCATTTACATTTATACAGATATGCACATTCTGTTTCTTGTGCTCTCCCACGTCTGCATTTGTACACCTGTTTTAGACTTGCCTCATAGAAATCGCCTCCACAATTCTCTTAATTTAACAGCAACATTAACAAGAGCACAGTGCAAAGATTAGATACACTTTCATAATATTCACAAAGCTTGTCTCACATGTTAAAGGGCAAATATCATATTTAAGAGTCATAAAATCAAAAACTGAAAGTAAACAAAATAAAACAGCTTTTTAAAAGTGGATTGTTTTAAAAGCATTTTTGAAAACAAAACAAAAGAAGACTGTAGTCTCACCTTTCTTTTAAGCAGGAATTGAGGGCCACACATGGATGATGACCATGTATGAAGGGTTGCTGTTGGGTAAAGGAAACCAGAGTAATTTCTTGATACAAAAATACCTTTCAAGAAGAATTATGTGGAATAGATAAGCAACCACTTATTGGCAACACAGAAAAAAAAAAGAGCGAGCACTCTACAAAGATCATCTATGCATCGATGAATGAGCTAAGTGGAAGTAAATATCAAGAAGTCTCTCTGTTGACCCAGGATTTGGAAAATATTGGCGTGTTGGACAGAGCTAGGAACAAAAAAAACAAAACAAAAAACAAACCTGACAGAACAGAGTAAGCAGACAAACCACCACAGTGACCACAGCTGTTATTTGTGAGCATAAAGTTTGTTGGATTTGGGAAATGCTTTCCTGAATAGAAAATCTTACACTTTGTGCTCTCTGTCAGTAAAACATGTCTGTTAATGTTGGCAAATCATTTGAAGTCAATAACCGTTTTGTCCAGAGATATCCCCTAGCATGTTTAGCCATGATAATTAGCCTTAGCTAATTAGCCTTTCACCGGAAGCCCGTTGAAAGGCTGTTAACGTTTTTAAACTGTGATTGTGAGCGTGAGTGGGAATAAAAATAGCAATAGGTATTCTGTCCCATTTAACACAGTAAGAGTGTAATCGG
>CAEFZX010002036.1:0-45604 GCA_903066825.1 Alfaro cultratus | reverse complement strand
CCGTCCCTCACGGATTTTGACCAATCTATGGTACCTGTTAGTGTCTAGAATTTACAGGGTTTCCGTTACGCGCAATGACCCTCAGTCACTCGCTGTTTTACTTCCGGCACGGGGCTCCGTACACCTCTTCCACGGAATTTCCACGGATCAGTTTGTAGACACACACATTTCCATGAATGTGTCCAGTTTTTTAAAATTCTTTTATAAATTAAAAAATAATATAGGAAACATTATAGAAAGACTTGGGACGTTTAGCCAGACGCAGGAGTGAAACCTGACAGATCAGTTATTCCATTTTATCACAGCTTAAGGTCTTCCAAAATTGAAAGTGAAAATAAATACCCGTACCTTAAAGTACGACTGTCAAAACAAATGAAACAATCTAATTTTATCATAATTTTTCTAGCTATGTTAACTAAACGTACTTCTGATATGAGAACGTGAACCATGACATAGCAGCTGGTTGTATGGCCAGCCGATACGTCACTTCATTTGCTCCTGTCTCAGAGAGAGATGTATGAAAGGTATTTATTGCGCTGCATCCTGACCAGCAGTAAGAGCCTTCATGTCTTGTGTAGTACTTAGGTTTCGACAGGGATTGACATACACACTAATCTCACTCACCCTCTCTTGCAGACATGCCCATTCTGCTTCAGTGCATCGTCAGCTCTGCAAAGAGAGCTGTGACCCTGTTTCCAGGCTAGACTGGTTGCCATAGCAAAGCTTTCCTCTGAATATTATGGGCCATCCCTTTTGCCCGACTTGGAGCTGGGAGTGTGTGTGTGTGTGGGCGTGTGTGTATGTGTGTGTATTTGCCTGCATTTGATGAGATCTTTTTCTCTAAGCTGTTCTAGAAATAGAGTAGTCTGTCTGTCTTTTATGTCTTGTTCTTTTTTTGTCCCATATTACTTCTCTTCCATATAGTTTGGTTAGTGATGCACCAGTTAGCCAATTCCTTGCATGGTGCGTATTATGATGATAAAGAATATCCACTTCAAATACCACTTTTATTGAATCCTGCATCACTTAAACAATGGTTTTACTATCTACATAAAGTGGAATTGACAGCTTTCTCAAATGCGATCATAAGCTCGATTCCAAATAAACAGTAGAGATGTCCAACTTTTTAAATCATCAATTTATTTATTACAACAGTAAATAATCCTTTGGCAGCATTTTGTCATTATAATAGAAGCAGAGGCGATGCTACATGGTGTGTGTGTGAGAGAGAGAGAGCAGTCGATGTTCCACAGCTCTGCAGTTAAACAGAATTTTATTATTTCAAAACAAATCCAAAGAAGTCGTTTTACATGTCTCTAGTATTCCTAGGTGTGATGATGATTTCCACACTTAGCATTGCTAGCTGTAAATACCAGTCTGTGTGTTTCCTGCGGGTTTAGTAAATCCTTACATTAACAGAGATTTCCACACTTGCAGTAATTCTTCAAGTGGAAGATCCCATGAAGCAGTTTGGCTCTTCAGAGAAATAAAACAGAGTAACTTCTCTATGAAATGTTTAGCTTCCTGTCACTACCTACTTTAACTCCTTGCTCTAGAAACGGCTGATATTCCTCAGTAGAAAACAGTTTTCTTTTTACAAGCTTCTTATGACTTCTGTGCTGTTTCTTACTGTATTTTAATCACCTCATTAATAACGTAAAGAGCCGCGTTTTCATCCTGCAGGAATGATTTCCACACCAATGGAAGGTGTTGCTAGTGTGATATATATATTTTTTATTTTCTGTAATGCGTTCAATGATCAAAAAGAGGACTGAATTGTATTTTCCAACTGGATTTCTTGTTTCTCAGTGCACCTTCATATTAAATACTCGCAGTTTCACCAAAACTCCTCCACAAAAGTGCCATTTTATAGATGTATATAGTTTTTATTTAATGTATCAAATGTAAATATTTTGCCTTTATTTCTACGTGTCTTGATCTTTTGAATAATGAATAAATGTTTGCTGCAGATGAGCAGAAATTGCCTAAGCAGATTTATTCTAATAATGCATATAACTGCTGCTGTTTTGTAATTAAGCAGTTGACTGTAAATCTCTACAGAATCAAAATATTTTTCCATACTATTGTTATTCCCATATGAGGGTTATTTTCTCTCCTGTCTTTTGAAGCTGCTCACTGTCACATGGTGTTGAACTGGAGTTTGTGAGATCCTTGTATTCCTGCAGATTACATCAGACCAGCACTGCCACAGACGGTCAGTGTAGTGAGTGTTTTCCCCCCTGAAGATGTCTGGTTATACATTTTAAAATGTAGTACTACAGCTGATGTAATTTGTAGTTCCTCGGCTGGCAAGATGGATCCAGGCTGGTTGTTTTATTTTTTCTTAATGGCTGTACAAGATTTGAGCTGTTGTGGGGGACATCTTTATATACGACATGTTTATTTAATATTTGAAGTGGATATTCTTTATCATCATAATACGCACCGATATTCTGCCTCCAAAATGAAACCTTACCTCGCTTGAACCCGAGTTGAATTACTAAAGATTTTGAAGTAACCTTTGATTACATGGCATAAATGTAACTCCTCCTCTTTACATCAACACACGATTTCCCAGGCAATAATAAAACCTACACAATTCGCCGTGAGAACAGCATCCGTGCTGCCCCCTTGTGGTCAGAACATTAACAAAAATTTGCTCATGCAGATCTTTAAATGCGTCTTTCATCAGCTTTTTCTCTTTACGCATGGATTTCCCATTTCTTTCTGTCAGCTTGTAACAGATATCCTGATGAAAGATCGAAGTCCTCTTCTCCTCTTTCTTTTTTCTGTCGTCCATCAGCTTATTTTTGGTTGTTTTATTGGATTTGCAGTTTTAGAAGAACTGGAGTTTGCAGACTTTGCACGCAAGCGTGCTGAAATGAATATGGGAATATTGTCAAATCAAAGTATTTGAAACAATCTTTTTTTTCCCCCTCCCTTATTCCTGTCTTCGACTGCTCTCCTGAAACGGAGAGAGGAGGAAATCTCGGCCTGGAGTTTCCATGACAACCATGTCTAGTGCATGGGGAGCCGTTATCCCTGTTTGTGGGTGTGTGTTGGCGTGTGCAGACCTGCTTTATTGTCAGTGTCTCATCATTAGTGCTGAATCTCGGGATCCAGAATGAAATTTTGGTTTGGTGAACTATCATAAAGTTTGTGAATTAACAATTAGACTAATGGCATGTGTTCGTTTGGTCTCTTCTCTGTTGTCTTTGTTCTGCCCTTCACCCTGACACATGTACTCCCCTGGGGTCTGACCAGACAAAAGCAAAGGATGCTAACCAGTGATTCATAATCAATGGCCAAAAGGTTACTGCATATTGCCAATTATCACCCTAGAGTGTTGTGGGAAAACTCTACATTTTACTGTTTAAAAATTAACTTAAAAAGAAAAGGAATATTTGACATACGAGTTAAAGTGACAGAAAATTGACAGTTTTATTTGCTCATTTGAAGCAAGCAGCCATGTCTTTTATTGCAGCTACAATTTGAGTCCAGTTGACCTCTTTACTTGCATAATTGTAATATAATTCTTCTTTCTTCTCAGAAGTAACTATAGTGGTTTAATGCTCTAAAAGAAATAGTCTCCTTGTGCGTATGTGATGTTTAAAGTAGTCAAATAAAACTTCACAGATGTTGTATTATGAAAAGCCGCTGTTGTTTTTAATTTTATGGCTAACTGAATAAAAAAAGAGTGGTAAATCAAGTCAGGATGGCGAGACGATTGAGGTCTTTGATGGGCGTGGTCCTACCATCCTAGTCATCACCTCTTTTGATGATTGCCTGCCCACCTTTTGTTCTTTTTGTGAGAGTCTAGATACAAAAGTGTTTTTTTTTTTTGTTTTTTTTTCTCTCTAACATTTTTGCTCAAACAATGACTGTGTTGTTAATAAGTGGACGCGCAGCAGAGGGTGGGGGCGGCAGTGAGAGGCTGCGTTGTCAGGGATAATGAGTTCAGGTTAGGCGGTCTGGCATGAGCACACCAAGCAGCTCCGTTAATATTCCTGGGGTGTCTGATTTTGTGTGTGTCTCCCTTTTTCTCTCTTTCTGTCGCTCTCTCCCTCCCACTACAAACCGAGAGGCCTGCCTCCGCACTGGCTGGAGCACCATGATGTCACCTGTCATCTGATTGGCCGCCAGGCTGCCGAGGGAAGGAGGAGAGAGGCTGAGGAAAAGGGAGAGGGAGGAATGGAGAGGAGAGAGAAATGAAGGAAAATGCCGGCACTTGTCTGGGTGGAGGGGGACTTTTTTTTTTCTTTTTCTTTTTTTTTATCTTGATTTTGGACGCACAGCTTTAGCCTTCACCATGAAGTGTGTGTGAGGAGAGTGTGTGTGTTTGATTTGGGGGTACGGCTTGGAGAAGAGTGGAGACTCCAGCACACCACGCCCTCCTAGAAGCATGAGACGACTTATCTGCCAGCGGATCTGTGACTGTGAGTGCAGGGATGGACTTGGCCGTGTGTGTGTGGATGCTAACCCATGGCAGACCGAGTGTTTGTACCTGTCTCTACTTTTGCTTTGAAACACACAATAGAGTCTCGGTTTGACTGGACAGTCGGGCTCCTGTTTACATTCACGCTCGCGTCTCTTTGATGGAGAAAATCTCTGGTCGTTTGTAGATGAGCCGACGTATGTGTCAACGTGTAGGGTGGTGGCTTTAGCGCATTTCTCCATGGCTGGTTGTCAAAGCAACCAGAGCTCGACTGGATTCCCGGGCCAACAGTTTGATCTACACAGTGGACATTTGTGTGTGTGTTTGTGTGCGTCCACATGTTATTCTGCACATCGTTGTTGCAGACAGGTCTCAGGTTTCAGTCCAAGATCCCTGCCTTGTTTTATTTCTGCTAGCGTTCACAAAAAAGGATTTTCCTCCAGAGGAGGTCTGTCACTCACTGGTTGAATAGTTGGATACCTTGAGCGAAAGGCTTTTTTCTTCTTCTTCCTAGCAAGTGGAGTGGTTATAATTAGTTTCGATTCAGTCATTCCTGAATGAACTGTCCGAAAGCTACAGCCAGTGACTCATTTTTGATTATAAGTTGTTGCATTATTTTCAGCTGCAGTCTTGCAGAGCAGCTGTATTCTCCTCAGTATTGTTTCATTTACCTTTATTTCAGACAAGAAGACCCATATTGTAACAATAGGGAAAAATGAAAAGAAACTAAGGGTTAAACTCTATGTAACACAGGTAAAGTGCAGCCATTTGAAAAACGTCACTTCCCATACTCAGGAAAATGACTTGGCATTTGTAAGGTTTCCCTTCTGTAATTTGGAAGCTTAAGAAAGATTTTGACTGCATCCTGAAAACCCAACTGTCTTCTTTCCGTCTTCCCTTTACAGATCGTAGTTTTGACGATGACGACAGCGTGGACGGGCGCTCCTCTTCAGCTCAGGCTGCTTTTAAGATTCCCAAAGTTCCCAAGAAACCTGCAGAGTCGTCTGCTGCCCGCAGGCCCAGCGCCACCAGCGGCAAGCTAGGTATTTGATATACGTCTACTCTCACACACCAAATGCAAAATGAGCAAAAGCTCGGTGATGATTTATTTATATTTATTTAATCTGAGTTTACTTCTGCGCTGGTTTCTGCTTCAGGATAATTATCAGTTTCTCCAGTGAGCAAATGTACTGTCACATCCTTATTGTGTTTAAGGTAGAACCTTTCTGGCTTCAGTTCTTAAACTTTATTGTTACAGATAATTAATAAAGATAGCTTTTATTTTCAAAATATTTTTTTTATTAGCAAAAATACGTTTATTCCATCAAATTTATTAAAAAAAGGAAACGCTTACTTCTCAAGAGTTTGCATACAAAGTGATATAATTTCCTGTTTTACTCTTCAATATGATGATTATGGCTTCCAGCTAATGGAAACTTCAATCTGGATTGTTACATGAGACCAATTAAAAGTAATTCAATACTTAAATCTCATAATATGATTTCTACAATCATGCTGACTCGATATTCACTCTCAGACAATTAACATGTTTACTAACGAAGGTGTTGTAACCTAGCATGTTGGTGGAAAGTTAAGAGAAAGGAAAAATGTAATAGAAAAAGGTTCATAAACCCTTTATTTAAAGACCAACCTGTAGAATACATCTAGACAACTAAAATTAACTGAAATATGAAAAGGAAAGGCATATTATATTTTTTCACGTGGATATAAACATGAAAATGATGGTTTTCAAATTTGAATTGGTGTGCTGTCAGGACATTGCCTTGCGTGTGATTCTCTTTACTCTGTCTGCATACAAATGAAGGTACACCCATACACTCTAGCTTGCCCAAATGTCACAATAGTTGGACAGATCAGAGTGAAAATAACCGTTTGTATTCGTATATTGCCATGCAGAAATAGGAAGATTTGTTTAGCGTTATTTTTAGTCATGTCATGCAGCGTAATGTTTGCTCCCTGTTTGTATCCTCTACTGTCCTGTCACGATTGATTTGCCTCCTTCCCTGTGAAAATCCTGTTTCCAGCTGGTCTCACTGTTTTCATAATCGGATCATCTTGAAATTTTTTGTACTCCTGTTTCCTTTCTGGTTTCTGTCTTCATTTCTCCAGTTAGGAGATGTAGGATTGTGGCCAACAAGCCCTGGAGCATCCTGATTGGCATACTCATTACCGCTGGTAGCCCATTAAAGCACAGTCAGCTACTTCTGACTTATGGGTTTCAGCAGACCTCTAGAGAATCATTATCACGGCTTTATTCACTCTCCATTTGACTTTTATTTTATTTATTTATTTTATTTTAGATGGACTGACTGTCTCCCATCTGTTTCTTTCCAGTGTCTAAGGAAAGTGCTGGAGCAGTTGATGAAGAAGATTTCATCAGAGCCTTCACAGATGTCCCTACTGTTCAGGTACATTATGCCCAGAAGCTAAAACATGGACGTTTCTAAACGTTTATCCATTTTAGCAGCTTATTATTAGTGATGTTATGGCCCTTATGAATAATATTCATCCCTCTGCTTTCGCTTCCAGATCTACTCCACACGGGACCTTGAGGACAACCTTAATAAGATCCGTGAGATCTGCTCTGACGACAAACACGACTGGGACCAGAGATGCAACGCTGTGTGTTGATTCCCCTTCTGTTGTCTTTGAATTATGCTACTTAACGTTACATCCTGTTGTTGTTCTTAAACTCATTTTGGTTGTTTTTGCAGCTGAAGAAAATCCGGTCCCTGCTGGTTGCGGGCGCAGCTGGCTACGACTGTTTTTACCAGCACCTGCGGTTACTAGATGGAGCCTTCAAGCTGTCTGCTAAAGATCTGCGCTCACAAGTGGTCCGAGAGGCATGCATCACTGTGGCGTGAGTGTTGGTCACATATTTCTTTTTCTTACACTTTATTCAATGTTTCATCCTCTAAAGTCCATCCATCTTTTATTAGTCCATCCTTGACCTTTTGTTTTCCGACTTTCCATTATCCATACTTAAAAACTGACCTCTGTGCAAATTTCTGCCGTGAATTTAGACAAAATTGTTACTATTTCAAATTGAAAATGTTCTAAAACAACTGAAACATCAGTAGAAATTGATTCTGGAAATGTATAAAAAGTGAAAAATGTGTGTGAGCAGTAATTGATTATAGTAACAAAAGTCCAGATCAAAATGAGGGAAGAAAAGAGAAAAGAATCAGAATCACTTTATTGCGACTAAACACGTTCACAGACTAGGAAATTGCTTTGATGTAAGGGTGAAAATATGACAAAAAAACTTAAATAAAAAATAAACCAAGTGAAATTGTGTTCTTCAGATCAGCTGGTAGATCAGCTGTAACTGTTTTGCACATCGAATGTGTGAAATTAGCTGAAAGCTGTGCTGAAACCTGCTGTTTGGGCTCAATGTTAAAGGGTTAGAAGTATTTTATGTTAAGCTATGTCTAACCTTTGTTTATCTATTTTTTATTTAGCCATCTCTCATCAGTCCTGGGCAATAAGTTTGACCATGGAGCTGAAGCCATCGTCCCCGTTCTGTTCAACCTCATTCCCAACTGTGCCAAAGTCATGGCCACTTCTGGCGTCTCTGCCATTCGCATCATTATACGGGTGAGTATTTCCCTGCTTGGTCGTAAGAGTATCTGGTATTTAGGTCAGATCTTTCGTTTCATATCCTTTGTTTCTGCAGCACACCCATGTCCCGCGGCTCATCCCTCTGATAACCAGCAACTGCACGTCCAAGTCTGTGGCTGTAAGAAGGTAAAGCAAACAAAGGAACGGATGCATTGATGCTGAGAGTATGCTAAGAGAAAAGCTTTGCCTGATAAACTCACAATTGAGCTTATAACAATGATGATGTTTTTTGGGTTTTTTTTGTGGTTGGACAGTAAAATAAATGTCTAATTTGCAGGCGCTGTTATGATTTCCTGGACCTTCTTCTACAGGAATGGCAGACCCACTCTCTAGAAAAGTGAGGACATTAAAACCATTCAGTTTCTGTCTTAAAAGCAGGACAAACTGAGCTTTTAGTTCTCTTCTGCAACCACTTTGGCAGATGATGTGATTAAAAATTTACAACTAGAAAAGTTTCCCCAGCGTTTTTATGTCATGTACTTTATGAAACAACAAAAATGGGAATACTAACTGTAAATTGTGCCAACTATAAGTCTGCCATCATGGCTGTAATGTGACAAAACCATTGATCTATTGCTGAGACTTTTCTAAGACTCTGTAGATGTAGTGTGATGTGGTTTGCTCTAAAAGTTGCACAGATTTACAAATTCATTGATGAACTGCTCAGCAAATAAAAATCTGAAAATGGTTTTGTGTACATTTATTTTTTCAGTCCCTTTTCTCTGATTACCTAAATAAAATCTTTTTAAGTAACAAAATTAGTAAATGGATTTCACCTCTATTGACCAAGACTTTTGATTTGGTGCGTTAAACTTAAAAAAAAATAAGGTAAAATAATTCAGTTGTTTGAAACAATTAGATTTTTTTATTTCTGTAAAAACCATTTAACTTGATGAATTCTTTGTTACCGTGCAACAAATTGTAGGAACGCTATGGCTGCAGTGTTCCTACAATTTCCAGTTTGGGGGACTAGATCAGAATGGTTTAGTCAGAAAAGCAGAAAGAGGTCTACTAGATTTACATTCATGTTTTTTCAAATGCGGACATGTTGTTTCTCACTTGATGCTCCTTCTGTTTTTTTGATGGCTTTTCCTCTTTTTTTTTCTTTTCTTTTTTTTTTTGCCCCAGACACACTGCAGTTCTGGTGGAAAGCATCAAAAAGGGAATTCGAGATGCTGACTCGGAGGCCAGAGTGGAGGCCCGCAAGTAAGGCACCCGGATACAGAGGCTTCCCAGAAAACTCCATTACGTTCACTCTGCCTCTCCATTGTTTATTTCTCTCTTCCCATCTATTTTTCTTTACTCTCTTCTGTTGTTTGGTGTTTTTCTGCCTCCTCACCTGACTTTCGTCTCTTAAAGGACCTACTGGGGCCTGAGGAACCACTTCCCAGGTGAAGCCGACGCTCTTTACAACTCCTTGGAGTCGTCGTACCAGAGGACGCTGCAGTCCTGTCTGAAGAGCTCCGGCAGCGTGGCCTCTCTTCCCCAGAGCGACCGCTCCTCATCTTCCTCCCAAGAGAGCCTTAAGTAATGAATGTTCAGAGCTGGTCGTCTGTTACTTACTTTAGAACTCTTAGTTTGCTGAATCGCCGCAGTCGAGCATTTGCACTAAAGTAATTTTGGAGGAAAGGGATTTATCCGGTTTCTGATCTTTCAGCCAACATTACAGAAAGACTCCCTGTTAATCCGCTCCCTGCTTGGGAGATTTTCTGTCCCTTGAATATGTGAATGAATTTAAATGGGCATGCCATTAAATAAAAAAAACAAAAACAACAACATATTGTCATCATCTGCCTGTGGTTGTAAAATCACATAGAGCATTTCTTGTCTAACAGTAGTATTTAACTTTAGACTTAGGGTAATTTACCTCACTAATACAATCAGAGAACTAAATGTTTTATATATTCAGCTCTGGAAAAAATGAAGAGCTCACTGCACCGAACCCCATTGGAAACCTCAGTTATTCCACCAAATGATTTCTGAGTTAAAACATTTGTATTGTTCTTTCTATATGAATATGAACTTGTGAAATAAAACTATCACTTTCAACCAGTCAAAAGACTTTTAACACAGAAATGTCAGTCTACTCACATTTTTGTTCATGTGCTGTACAGCAAGTGCACTTAATGCTTGATTGGGGCTCCTTTTGCATGAATTACTTCCTCAGTGCGGTGTAGCATGGATACTGTGAGCCTTGGTTGATTTGATATCAGCCCTCAGAACATCTGCAATGTTGGATCCTATCCTTCTTCTGACAATATCCCATAAAGAATCTATAGGATTAAGGTCAGGCGAACTTGCTGGCCAGTCAGTAACAGGGATGATCATTACAGGTGTTGTTAGTATTGTTAGTTCTTTTAGGAGTGTGGTCAGGTTGAGGCCTGCTGGGAACTGTTGTCAGCATCTGGTGCAGAAGTTGCTTAACACAAAGAATGACACAGTCATGTGTTGTGACTATTAAGGCATTTACTCCAGCGGCAGCTTAGATCTTGTGAATCTTCCCCAAACTGTTGATTCTGCTCTTCCTTCACCATCTCACAAAGGCTGCAATTATCCATGTTTTACCAGAATTGTATCCTTCCACTCAACTTTACCTTAAAATGTTTAAATTTGGCAAAAAGAGTAATCTTTTGTAGCTTTATTTCTTTTGTTGTTAAGACCAGAACACAGGATTTCTCTGTTTAAAAACTCCTTTCATTGGTTATATAAAATATTCTAGTTTGTACTAATGTTCTCTAAATAGGTGTAATTTGTGATATTAATGAAGAGAAATGTAGAGAAATTAAATATGTATGTACCGTAGGTTGTTATTTTTGTTGGGTTTTTTTTACATTTACAAACCACTTAAAGTAACTTTTTGATGATATACTAAGTCTAAATGCTCAGAAGATTCTCCAGATGTTGTTCAGGATATTTTACAGTTTAATTTAGAATGATGGGGAACAAAACTTGATTCCAGGCCGTCTGTTCGGAGGCGATGTGAACTCTGACAGGTTGTTACTTTGGTTATATGCGCATTTGTGTCCTGACCCAGTTTTCTCCCTCTTTTATCAGCCGTCCCCTGACATCCAAGTGGTCGGCCGCTCCGGGGCGAGGTGAGTCAAACGCACCCACACAGAGCGGCCGATAACACACACACACACCGCACCCTCCTTCAACACGTAATCTGAAGTTCAGATCACACACACGGAGGCAGATGTTGTTTCCTTCAAAATCTTTTCCGATCATTCCCATTTACATCATCTGAAAAGTCACCACCTCATGTGATTTTTGTATTGTTACACATATACATGTTGGTGTATGTGTATGGATGTTTTCTGTGTTGTGTAGCACAGTGCCTGCATGTGTTTGTGATGTTGTTGTTATTTTGTTTTTTTTCCTGTATATCCCGTCACCTTCCATCCTTCTTTCCCATCGTCACACCTGCCCTGCTCCTGCTGTCCCATCAGTCCCTGCTGGTTCAAGGGGCGGGGCTTCCTCAGTCTCCCTGCAGCGTTCCCGCAGCGACGTGGATGTGAACGCAGCAGCAGTTGCTAAATACCGGCACGTCGGACAAACCAGGGGAGCAAACCGCCTGCCCCCCGGCTCCTACTCCTCTCTGGGTAAGAGCCCTGACAGGCAAGTTAGACGACAGATCAGACAGAGCAGGCCGTCGGTCAGCTCTGGAAACGAGATGGCTGGATAAGAACGACATCTAAGGAGTCGTCTCAGATCAGTGCAGGGATATGTTGATGCTCAGATAAAATCGGTTCTCAGGGATGAAGCCACAGACTCACACTCTTCGGTGCTTGAACCGCTTCTGCTCCTCTTCTCTCCTGCCCACCTGCCCGTCCACCTGCCGATCTGTTGATGTTCTGCATGTTCCGTACTTCTCTTTGTTTCAATTTGTATGCCTGCAGTGTTTTTGCAGAAATAGTCATGCTCTTTGAGCTTGTTCAGACTTTGTCCCGTTATGACAACCTGCATTTTTTTTGTTTGTTTGTTTTTTGGGGGATTTTATGTGATGGACCAACACAAACTAGCACACAGCTGTGGAATGGAAGGGAAATTAAAGTGTTTGAGAAGTGTGGCATGCATTTGGATTCACCCTATTATCTAGTACAACCAATGGCTGCAGAGATCCACAGTTCAGGTGAAAGAATCTATAAACTGTTAATCATTCACTCAATGGAGAAGTGGCAGGAGGAGTTATCATTGGAAAAGGAGGCCATGTTTACCACAAGACATGTAGGGGACGCAGCAAACCTGTACAAGAGTTTTCTAGTTGGGTGAGGCAAAAAAAAGGTGTGGCGAAAGACTTCCATTGTACATTATCTTGAACACATTATCCCTACAATACAAATACTTCAATACAACCACAGCTACAATGGAATAGTTTAGTATCATACTGCTAGAGTGGCCCAGTCAAAGTCAATACCTATATCCATGTCAAAATATGTTAGAAAAATTGAAACTTGTGCTTCTTTGTCGTCATCCACCCAATCTGACAGAGGTTGAGCTGCTTTAAGAAAAGAGGAATGGACGTACTTTTCAGTCTCTCAAGGTCCAAAGATGACAGGGATTGTCCTTCTGTAATTAGTTTAAGGTTTTCTTTGAAAATGTTAAGTTCAGCGAGTCAAATAGAAATGCACAGCTTTATTTTTTAAACAGGAAATCTTTTGGAAACCCTTTTTTTTTTTTTTTCTTCCTTTCACAATCATTCGGCTCTTTGTGTCGGTCTGTCACATAAGAGAAGTTTGTTGTTGTAACGAACATCTGCATGATTCTTTGGGCAAACGGTATGTTACTAATGCACTTTGTGCTCCTTTCTTCTTTCTTTTTCCTCTATCTGCCTTTCTCTTCTCTGCCTCCTGTGTTTGTCATTTTTGCCTCCTTGTTTTTCCACACCATTTGTTTAAAATCCTCATTTTCTTCCAATTCTTGTTTCTTATTTCTTTTGTTTGGATCTATATATTTTTCTGCTACTTTTTCTTTTCCTCCTTTTCGGCTCTCTTTGCTACTTAAGATGATGCCTCTGATAAAACGGATGGTAAGATCATCGCACTCTGCTTCATCCCTTTGCTTTCTCCTTTAATCACTTCATCCCAGCTTATTTAAACTATTATGACCGCAGCGCTCCCTGCTGTCCATCTTGTATACATGGAAGTTATCATATGCTTTTAATTTTAAACTAGGAATCTAACCATTTTGCATTTGATTCAAACTGCTTCAGTCAGATATTTTTCATGTCAGGGCATTCAGGATGTGTTTTGAGGCATGTGATGATAGAAATACATTATAGAAGGTGGAACCACATGTTTACAACCTGCTCCCTTTTTGTCTGTCTGTAGGGACCAGATCAGACAATGGTAAGATTCCTGTTAGGTTTGTTTTGGTGTTTGGGGATGTTCTAGGCTAGTCAACCCAGTTATAGATCCCAACAGTTATTTGCAGAAATCCAATATAGTTTTTCTTTCTGCGTTTTCCATAGTTGAAGAATGATTGATTGAAATAATTATAAAAAAAATATTTTTTTTTATCTTGAGCAAATGCTCAAGATAATGTTGTAGTTCTTCTCTTCTAGCATTTAATATTGCAAACTAACAGAGTAGTCTGAGATTAATTCATTAATAATAATCAACTAAATTACTCCTTTTAACAAAGAAAATAATCAGCACTATAATCATAATAATCCACTGATTATTGTACAGTGCGAAGGCTTCCTGCTTGATTAAATCCTCCAATTACTTTGCGATATTTGGTGGCTTTAGATTATTTTCTTATTTGCTGCTGAACCATCCCTGCTGTTTGCATCTGTAGCTGGCTGATTCTGAATGTTTTCAGAGCAACTTTCAGTGTTGGATGCTTTCCATTAGCTGCTGGCGCTCCTTTCCTTTTGGGCTTTGTTTTGCTGCAGACTGTGTGCTTTAGGCAGGAAGTCAATGTTTGTCGTCCTCCTTCACACGCAGGCCGAGTTCGTACCAAGCAGCCCTTGTCGACCGCCAGCACTGTGTCCAGCCAGGTGGACTCTCGAGGGCGCAGCCGCACAAAGATGGTCTCCCAGTCTCAACGTAAGTAACTTTTCCATCCCATTCTCTCTGAGCAGAAGATGCTTTTCCCCTCGACCTACGGTGTCGCAGACATGTGGGTGTGCATGTGTAAGGTGTTTCCCAGTATTCTTGTTTTCTCAGGATTTGATTGTGGAGTTTCACAATTTGTTGCCGTCACGGTAACAATAAGCTCCATGTTAATGTTTTTGTGCCTTCAGGTTCCGACGAATCCGATTGCACGCCAGGTATCCTATCTGTTTGTCGGAGTGTGCTTGTCTTTGTGTCCCACAGTGGGATTGGTGGCTCACCTGCTGCTGCTCTCATTTTGATCAAGGTGTTTCATTAAAAAGAGTATTGTTTGTATTTCCCCCTGCATGCCGTGTCTCATCACTGAGGTTGGTGTGGTGAATATGTTGCTTTACGCAGCCTTAGCGTGGCTTTGGCTGATGTTGTAAGAAAGGTACTTTAAACAGAAGTATTCATATCTCTTTTTTTCATATTTTGTCCGCTTTCAACCACAAACGTCAATGTATTTAGGAGTGATGGACCAGTGGTATCCAAACTTTTTGACAAGTCAATGGTACACGTGGGCCACAATGGCTTTAGTTTCCCAATTAAAGGTGAAAAAAATGTAAAAAAAACTTCAGTTCTTGAACTGAGCGATATTTTGATATTTAAAGGTAATGAAAATGCTTTCAAGTAACATCTACCGTACTAAGAATTGCAACAGGAAAATGACAATAAGAATATTTTTTATGTTCAGATTTTTTTGGGGGATGAATCTAGTGTGCTTTTTAAAAATCATAATTTTAAATTATTTTCAAAAATGACTCATTTTGACTAATTTTAAGTCTCATTTAAACCTTTTAAGAAAACCATATCGATTAGATGGAAACAATAAACTGATTTTATTTCCAAGGAGCTGGATCTGTGGGTTTTATGTTTGCATAACATAAAGTAGAGAGATATTGACTCTCTTTAGTTAAGTATTTGTTTACTTATTTCAAGTAATGTTGTTAATACAACACTCAATGGAATAGTTAATTTTTCAGAATATTGTTTAGCCCTAATTAGCAAGTAAGTTTAAACTTGAGGGTTTTTTGGGAAGGGTCGGGTAGCTTTTGCAGCTGCTTTATCCAGGAAGACTGAGGGGAAAACATGTCTCTTTGGATCCTAAAGGTTGCAGACCTCTGGTGAATCACATAAAATCCTAATATAATAAATTATATGAAATAGTTCAAGCAGCATGAATGCTTTTTAAGGAACAACTCACGCAGCGATATGTGTGGCGTAGCTGAGTTAACCAGTCGAACACTGAACATTTAGACAGAGATCCACTTTCAGGTTTTCTCATCAGACTTTTAAACCCTGAATCCCAGGATTCATTTTATGGCTATAAAATGAGGCTTAAAGATGTTCCCCGTGTGTGAGCGAGAAAGAGTGTTGTTTTATTTTTTTATTTTTTTTATTTTAAAGATTTTTATTTCCTCATTGTGACAGGTAGACCAAACATGCACTGCTTTTCCCAGTCAACCATCTGCAACTGGTTCAGTTCGTCTGTGCTCTTGTTTTCTCTAGCGATTTGATTTGACTAACACGCCGAAGCTTCACTTTCACTGTTGCTTTGAAACACAAGGATGCGCTCCCATCTGACTCTGCTTTCTTGCTCCCATGACGCTTCTGCATTAACCCATAAGTCATCTGATTTAACCCGCTGTTCCTTCGCCTTCCTCTTTACCTCTGCCCTCTCCCCCTTCTCTCAACCAATGGGCTTAATGTCTCAGGATCTCAGTCTGCTAACCCTGTTGGTGGTAAGGCTACAGCGCTACTGTTTTTTTCTTCTTTCACTCCCTAATTCTAGTCTGTCTGGTTTCCTTTGTTCCCCTGACTTCTCTTTTCTGTCTTTTTACCCATATTGCACTTAGATCACTTTAAAGTTCCATGCACTGTGGCCAAGGCATGCTGGGATTTGTAGTTACACATTACATATGCTTAGTTTTCATGCTAATCGCTTCGCTTTGGGAACGTTGAGTTTTTGCACCCACTTGTGTTTGGATTTGCAAAAGATTCAGTTGCTTTTTAAAATTTTCACTTAGATTTGTGTGTCTAATATCTATAAGCAAATAAAAGAAGCAGTAAAAACATAACTGGTCACTTAATTTGCAACAAGGTGCCTGATTAGAACCAGACAGTGTGATACTTTGTAGCTTATATAAACATAGTTTTGTCTTTAATATGTTTAAGTTGGGTTCTTATTGCTCAGTGTTGATAGTGTGTGTGTGTGTGTGTGTGTGTGTGTGTGTGTGTGTGTGTGTGTGTGTGTGTGTGGATTTAGATCAGTTTTTATCTGTCACACAGAGATAGACTGATCTGCATTCCTATGTTCAAATATGAAGAGCTATGGTAGTCCAGCATAATGTAGAGCGTAGAGCGCTAGAGCTTTTTAATCCAAACTCACATCTCACACCTCAACTGTTGTCCTGAGGGTTGCAGTAGAACAAATCACTAGAGTGCACTGCAAAAAAACAAAATATCTTAGTACACTGGAAATAAGACAAAACTAACATAGAAGTCACTTTTCAGCAAAATATAGGAGCTTGTTTTAAATCTGTAATTCCTAAATAATGAAAAAAGTAATGGAATAAGGCATTTTCCCATATTATAAACCATAATATGGGAAGTAAAATTTCCTAAGAATTGCAACAAGAAAATGACAATAATGCTATTAGTTATAATAAAATATGTTTTTTTTCCCTCTGGTCAGTTATTTCACTTATAGCTAGCACTTTTTTTTAATCAATAATAAGGAATTATTAACTTAAAACACGCTCCTATATCGTGCTAAAAAATTACTTGTAAGTTATTGAACTTGAAATAAGACAAAACTAAGATATTTGCCAACTAGACCAAAAATACTTGGTAAAGTTTTGTTTTTGCAGTGTAAAAGAGTGTGTAGACTTAGCACTCGGAGACAGGATCCCCAGGGGAAAGAGGATGTTAGATTGTAAGATTAGTGTATTGATGGTGGTTAAAAATCTTCAATTTCAATAGATATTTGGAGTACAGTTCAGCTAAATTTGATATCATGATTTAAAAACTATCTAATTTCTGTTATATATTTATCCATATGAATGAACCCATGCTAATGTATCATTCCAATATTAACTTAAATGTAGGTGGTTGTTGTGCCAACCCCAGGAATCCTCTTTCCAGTCACACTGAACACTGCTGTGTTATCTAATTACACACACACTGTATTTTAAGTTGTTGGCTATCATCTTTACAGCATTCTGTGCATTTATTGGCTCCCGTGGTAAAGATGCACACAAACCCTGAAGATAAATGTAGCTTCTATGGCAGTAATGGCACTGAAAACATCAAAAAAGTCTTCAGTCGTCCTTGATAACATTTTATTTGGATTGACGCACAAAGAGAGAAAGGGATCTTTGACTGTCCCGCTGTCAGTCACTCCAGATCGACCTGTTCTCCTCCTGCATTTGAATTATTGCTCTTACTGCCATTATGGGCATCTGCTTTACTTGAACAGCATGTTCTCTTGTCGTTCTCATTTTGAAAATTAGCTGCTTTTATATTTATACAACCTGGAAGTCAGGAAATAAAACTTAAAGGTTCCTGGACATTGATTATCTCGGGAGTAAAGTGTAAAAAAGATTTAGTAAAGGAGATGGGGTTTATAATTTAAGAAGATTGGAGATTAAAAACAAAAAAGCAAAGTCACAACTAAACAAATGGAGCGTTTGGTTTCTGTTCATGGAATAAATATGTGGAACAATTTGTCTAAAGAAACCAAAGAGAGTTGATACATTTTTACTTCTAAGAAAATAATAAAATAAAATATTCTATCAAGGTATAATATTGACCCAGAGTGTTGTATCAAAGACAACATATCTTATTTGCTTAATATTATTTTTATACACATTGCCTGTTTTGTGTTTACAGATGTATCTATATAGGTGGTTGATTGGTGCTTAGTTGCTTATAGTGCAGCCAATTCACTTTTGAGACAGGGGGTAGACGATATGAGATTTTTTTCTTCCAACCAACTACTCTCTCTCATTTGAAACTTTTGTTTATATCAACATGTGTCATGTTCATTTAAAACAGTAACTGAATAAAATAAAAATGGTTTCAATTGTTAGATGTAACAAGAAGTGCTACTGTTGGAAAACATTTATTTCTAAACATGAGCTAAATTTGTTTTTAATTTTAAGTGTCAAATTCTTCAACTGCAAAAAAAAAGAAAAAAAAGAACTTATTTTAAGGGATTTTTGCACATTTTCACCTGGAGTGGCCAAAGGTGCACAGGGTGATAAAATGTTTTTATACACGGGACTGAAAGTGGGATAGTGTCTATAAATGTCGTGTCGTCTTTAGCTGCATCATTACGTTCCTCTTGTTGGACAGGCAGCGCTCTGACTTTCTTCTCCTTGTTTGTGTCTCTTCCTCCTCCTCTTCTTCCCTCTCTGAAGCCGGCAGTCGGAGTGGCTCTCCGGGTCGCGTGCTGACCACCACGGCGTTGAGCACCATGAGCTCTGGGGCTCACCGGGTGCTGGGAGGAGCCACCGGGGACGGACACAGGCGCAGCCGCATCCCCCGCAGCCAGGGCTGCTCCAGGGACTCCTCGCCCACTCGGCTCTCCGTCGGTGAGTACAACTCCGCTGAACTGAGCCCGTAAAACCCACGACTTCTGGTGTTCCTGTGTCATGTTTATGAAGGAGATGAATAAACACGCTTTGTTTATCCATACCAACTTCTTGTTTTTCCATCTCCTTCTCTCCTCCTCCCGTTGCTTCCTCTGTCTTCTAGCTCCTTCTAGCTTTAGCTCAAACTACAACGGTGCCAGCAGAGGAGGTAAGGCTCCAGCTCCGACCTCTCCTCATCCTCAATAACCCCCCCCCCCCATCACTCTTTCATCATCTTCAAATCCACCATCCCAGCCCCATTCACCTGCCTCAGCTTCGTAGATCTCCTCTCTCTAATTTGTCCGACTCCATGGCTGTGCTTGTTGTGGTGATGGGCGCCCATATTCAGATGGATATGTTTCCTCCTGTCCATACTAATCAGCAGTGGCTGTGTAACAAGGATCATGTTAGATGGTGATTACCCTGGGATGGCTGAGTAGCTGCTGAAGATGAACAGAACAGTAAAGATGAACATGCATCGCTCATCCTCTCACCCACTTGCTTCAATTGCTAAATTCACCTTGAATGCCTCTTTTTTTTTTTTTTTTTTTTCTAATCTGTGTTTAGTGAGGAAAAACAAATACATTGTTTTTCCTCACTAAAATGTCAGGCTGCTGGGTTCTGCAGGCTTTTTGCTCCGTAGAGATGCATCTCATCATGATCCTCCCATTAGCTTCCCTGCTTAAGAAAAAGCCACAGCATGATGCCTCCACAGCCATGTTTCATTATGAGGCTGGTGTGTACAGGATAATGTGACACATTAGCAGTCACGTTATCCTGATTGGTCTTCAATTAACAGAAAATAGGTCTTCATTATATTTTTCACATCTAATAGTTTGAAGGTATTAAACTGTTAGGACTGCTGGTGTTGAGATTCTTCCTAAGGACCAGTCAGCCTGGTTCATTGTTTTTTCTTGTTTGCTATGTTTGTCACCATTTCTCTTTTCTGCCTCATGTCTTCATTTGTGTGCTTCTCTTCTCCCGTCTCGTGTTTGGATTTCCTGACTTCTGGTTACCCGTTTTATTGTACGTTTTGTCTTCTTACAACCACTTTCCTCCCTTCCGCTCTCTCCTTTCCTGTCCTGCGATGTGCGTTTGGGTGGCGTTAGCTCGAGGCAGTCGTATCCCTCGGCCCAGTATGAGTCAGGGCTGCAGCAGGGAGGCCAGCAGGGAGAGCAGCCGGGACACCAGCCCTGTACGTTCCTTCACACCTCTTGGTGAGTAGCAGTAAGAGGCAAAGTGCAGGGAGAATTAAGATGAGCGAATCTGCAAACGTGACGTCATCTTTAGGCTCTAGTGTAACTCGGTTTTCAACCTGTGCATATAGCGCATTACAACACATTTTCCCACCACTTTAACTTTTCTTTTTTTTTTTTTTTTACATTGCATTCAAACCCTCAATAGGGGTGGACATTAATTGTATTATCGCAATAAATCTCTTATCATAAGATTTAGATTTATTGTTGCTACAATAAATTCCAATGAATGTTTAAGAAACCCTAAACTGTCCGTATTATCTGGGTTATTTGTGCTGTTTTTCTCCACTGTTCATTAATGGTGTATCACTAACAATCTATAATTAGAATATATGATTAAATGCTATTAGTGTGTGGATTTCAGTGATACAAATCACACTTCTTTGTGACTGGTGTCCTAAAGGGTTTGTTTTTCAAGAGTAGTATTTGTGTTTGTTCTGTGTCATGCAGCCAAAGCCATGTAGTTACATAAAAGAAATAAAAAGTTTTTATTGTCACTTATTGTAATAGTGCCATAAAATATTGTGATAAAACTTGATGCCCACGTTACCCACCTCTAAACCCTCAGTGCATTTGATTGGGGTTTTATGTGACAGACTGACAAAAAGTGCTGGATGACTAAGGAGTGGAAAAAAACAGGTTTTTAACATTTTTACTAATAATATCTGAAAAGTGTGTCATGTATTTGGACTCAGCTCCTTGTAGATTATCAGACTGGAAGACAACCCTCCCAGGTATTTTGCAGCCTCTCAGGACAATGTGTTGTCACATTGTGTAGCTCTATCTACCAAATAGTCCTCAACAGATTCTCCCACCTGAGTTGCGGATCTCTGCAGTTCCTCCAGAATTATTATGGGCCTCTTGGCTGCTTCTTTCATTAATGCTCTCCTTGCTATGCCTTGGTACTCCATCTCAAAATCTTCCCAGTTTGAGAGGGTGAACTGAACGGAGCTCTGAGAGACGGTCAAAGCTTGGGGTTTTGTTTTATAACCCAACTTGCTTTAAATTTCACCACTTGCTGCTATTTATTTACTAATGTTCTCTATAAAACCTCCGACGCCTCCACAGAGCAGCTGCATTTATACTGAGATTAAAATATTTACAGGATGACAGAAAAGATGGCTGAAGACATATGCACAACACACTTTTTCAGACTTTTCTTATGTTTTAAGCTGCTTTTTGTTGGTGTTCCATATAAAATCTTATATCTAAATCAAACACATTCATAATATGAAACAGTTGAGGCATATTGAATAACTATAGTATAAATCATTGCTCTGAGCCTGCAGCAGTAAGTGTTGCTCTTTAGCTGACTTTCTTTCTGTGTTCATACGCTGCACTCACTGTGTCACGTTCCTGCGTGTGATTCTTGTGTTTGCGTGAGCGGCTGTTAAACTCTGTGTGTGTGTGTTTTAATCTTGGTTGCAGCTACTCGGAGCTACTCCCGCTCCACTGGAGCGCTCCACACACCTGATGCTTTTGGGGCTGCAGGTGAAGGCTGAGTACATCTATTTCTTTGCCCTCCATCCACCCCACCTTCTTGGCCAAACTTCTCTTGCCGTTTTTCTTTGACGTCCTTTTCAGCGCCACCCATCTTGTCCTGCTTGTTCGTGCCTCATCAATCATTGTTTTAATTTGGTTTTTAACGTTCTGCTCTAGGATGTTGAACCCCCTCCAGTGGAATCGCATGCTTCCACCCGTTCAGTTGCCAGTTGATAACTATTATTCTGTGGGGGGTTTTTTTTATCCATGTGTTTTCTTTATTTAGCTTCGACCCTTCTCTGCGGGATCACCAACATGCTCTCTTTGTGTTCTTAAGCCATCCTTTCTTCCCCCAGTGGCAAGTTCAGTGTCGTCTAACAAGTCATCACATTAACTTCCAGGGTTGACAATCGGGATGTGATATTGTGTGAATGTTGGTGAGGAAGAGGATCATCTGTGGATCCGGCTGAATGGAGGACAGAGAGCGTTTTCATTTTATCTTGAAGGTTTATTAACAGCTTGGCTTTCCATATTTTCCCTCCTCCCTCTCTTTGCGACTGTCTCGGCCCACAGGATCGGGTTTTGGCATCAGCCAGTCCAGTCGTCTTTCTTCTTCGGTCAGTGCCATGAGGGTCCTCAACACTGGCTCCGACGTAGAGGAGGCCCTCGCAGATGCGCTGGTACGTACAATAAACTCTGAAACCTCGCATGGAGACACACTCCTGTACTCTGTAACGAATGTTCAGCTTACATCTCCTCGGGTGCATGTCTGCGTGTTCTCTAATCCCGGCTTCTACCTCTGTTTAATGCTGTCAGCAGTTGGGAGACATGAGATCTAAGGTCAGGTTCTTCTCCTGGATCATACCTGTGTGTCTCGTGTGTGTGTGTTGTTGTTGTAGTTGCTTAGATGTGCTCCTTTAGGATGTGTCGTGTTTATTTTCTGCTTCTCCCCCCCTGCCCTTACACTCACCGGTTCGTTCTGTCTTGCAGAAGAAGCCGGCACGGCGGCGGTACGAGAACTACAGCATGTATTCTGACGACGACGCCAACAGCGACGCATGCAGCTCCTGTTCGGAGAGATCCTACAGCTCGAGGAACGGAGGGGCCATCCCCACCTACATGAGGCAAACTGAAGACGTGGCTGAGGTAGACAGCGAGGGAAATGTTCTCAAAGATTTGCATAATTTTTGTTTTCAATTTGCTGCAAGACAAGTGCTGTTGTTTTTTTGGGGAAAAAAAAAAAAAAACTCCTTCAAAAAATAGGTTATCCCATTTAAAAGGGAAGACCCTGATATACAATGCCAGTCGGAACGTGACATCCACCCATCATGGGTTTGAATATCTTCAATGTTAGTGTTTCAGCGATGCGTTTGAACCATTGTTTTTTCCCAGAGTGGACTGATTATACAGCATATGTAGTCAGGAGGTGTTTAAAGCAAGAACTGGATAGTTAAGTTTAAATAAAATGTGAATAACGTGGTATTATTCACATTTTAGGAGACTCAGCTAATGTGTGAAAGTCGCTCTGGTCACATAAAACCAAAACTAAACTTTGTTCTGCACAAACAGTGTGGTAGAAAGCTAACATAAAATCCTAAATAAACCATCTGCATTGTGCAACTTGGTGGCAGGAATTTGAGGTTGTTACGTTGCTAGTGGGGAAAAAGCTAAAGGTTACCTTTTTGGGTACAGTGTATTTTTTTACAATACAACTACACTGTAGGGCTGAACAATAACAAAAAAAGTTTTTAGATTCAATTTTTTGTAAAATCTGGATTTTTTTTCACCAATTCTGTCCATGGGTTTCCATAGTTCAGAGTGATTTTAGCCCACCTAAGAAGTACCATCTTTTTTGAAGAGCGATAAACTTTTGTATTCAGGTCTACATACAGAAGGACTGATTGAAATGAAAAAAATATATAAAAAATGAAAGATGTTTTCTGTCATGTATGTATTTTTTAATTAAAAACAGAGGTAGGGAATTGAACTTTGGATTAAAGAAAGTCTAAAGCAAAAAAAAAAAAGTCAAATCTTTCAACTGTTTGCAGAGAGAGATGAATCTTATCCTGCCTCATGTTTGCTGTGATTTCCAGGTGTTCAACCGCTGCGCCAGTGCCAACTGGTCTGAGAGGAAGGAGGGACTTTTGGGCCTGCAGGCTCTGCTTAAGAATCAGCGCACACTCAGGTCGGCCTCAGAACAAACACGTGTTTTTGTTTTGTTTTTTTTAAAGATAAACTCATAGAGGGTTTTCATCTGAATCTTTTCTCCCCCCCCCATCAGTCGGGTGGAGTTAAAGAGGTTGTGTGAAATCTTCACCAGGATGTTTGCAGACCCTCACAGTAAGGTATGAATGCATGCATACACACACGCACACACACACATATATCACATCACAAATCTCATTATTCATCCACTTTAATTTTGGTTTCCGTTAACTTTGTTTATCCCACCATCCCTCACTGTACCGGATTCTGCCAAATCCCAAGCAGTGTTACCGTCTTTCAGTGCGCACACACTCACTTCAGCAGTCCTTCTGCACACCTGTTTCAACTGATTTGGGCCAACAAATGGGATAAACAGGATAAAAACGTGCGGATACACTCCTCCCAACATGAACACTGGCATGCAGAGTGAGACATGCTCTGTTTTCTAACGGCATGCCCTGCCTGTTTTTTTTTTGTGCGTGTGACCTGAAACTCTCCGCCGTCCTGTGGGATTGCTCTGTCACCGTTCAGCAGTCAACCAGCTGGCTGCGCTCTTTGCATTCACTTCCACTCACTTTTTTTGCTCTCGTTTCCCTTCCCAACAACCCTGACTGCATAAAATTGAATAAAAAATAATAAAAAAAATCACATGGACACACACACCCCAATGTTTGGGCTGCCAGCTCTTCTTCTCTGACTAACCAGCTGTGGTTCGCCCCTTCTAACACTGCCGCCTTTCTTTCGGCGCTATGACTCCTCCGTTGCCTCACACACCCAGTGTGAGGCGCGCGAGCTTTCCTCCCTTCTCACTCGTTTGACGTGTGACGATTTGATGAATTTCAGCGAGACTCCGGCAGGGTGTACGGCTCGGCAGAATCCGGTATAAGCTCAGCCTCCTTCAAGGTACCGCATCTCATCATGGACGCCTCTCCTCCCTTCATCTCTCTGCTTCTACATTTAATTTTTCTACCTGTCATTTCATATATTTTGTTTCTTTTAGTTTGCTAAAGTGCACACAGCATTTCGTTCGATTTAAAAACACTTTGAAGATTTTGAAATCTTTAAAGATGGATCTTAGTTTGACAAGCTGAGTAAAAGTTTGGTTAGGATGCTAACAGATGTTTGTTTCTGTCTCCCTTATGCCACCCCCACCCTGGAACTCTCTGTAGAGAGTAAGTTTGGCCAATCGGTGTTACTGTTTTTATCTAACTGAATGGAAATCTGCTTCATTAATCTGATTGGTTAATCGGTAATCGAGGTTGTTAACATCCACTAACCTGCCTGACCATTCGCTGTCCTACTGAAATTAACTAGTTGCTCATAAAGATGGTTACCACTGGTTACCCCATAACCTGACTGACTTTTAATTCATCAAGTAAAAGGCTGATTGTATCTGTTATGTCGTTTTGGGTGATTTTATCGAATCGGTGGTTGGGCGTAAAATGGTCTGCTGCCACAATGAATACCTACTAACTCCATAATGGAAACTAATGCTTTTCTTACATCATCCCAGCTCAGAGTAACCTGTGTGCATGCATCTGTGTGTGTCTGAGGATGAACTCCGTAGTGCTGCTGAATCAACCTTAACAATAAGGCATTATCGGGTTGGTGTGTGTGTGTGTGTCTAGGTGTTCAGTATGTTCCTGGAGACCCTGGTGGACTTCATCCTGGTCCATAAGGACGACCTCCAGGACTGGCTGTTCGTCCTGCTCACACAGCTGCTGAAGAAGATGGGAGCCGACCTACTGGGTTCTGTCCAGGCCAAAGTCCAGAAAGCTCTGGACGTCACACGGTGAGCGCCGTCGTCTCTCTCACAGGCTGGCATTTTAGGACAAGATCACACAAAGATTTGGATGCTTTTGCTGTTTTTACAGAGACATTTTACCTCCTGCACTTTCAGTACTAAATCATGGATCATAATCATAATATCACCACCTTGCAGGTTACTTTAACTTGAAAAGTACACAAAAATAATGTGAAAAACATCAGAAAAAGACCAAAGAATTTAAAAAATGTTTTATGAATAATTAGGGCTGGGCAATAAATCAATGCTATGGATTAATAAAATTTTAGATTTTCGAAGATTTCATTTTTGTAATGGATTCCATGAGTTTCCATATTGAAGAGTCTTTTCTTCTATTTATTTGGACTTTGAGTTCAGATCAACTCTATGATGGAATATTAGGGCCAGGCTACATTTTTTGTTACAAGAAAAAAGTCCTAATATTAGGAGAATAGAGTAATAATTTTATGAGAACTCCAAAATAACACAAAATTTAAATGAGGAATGTTGAGCATCCTGTGAAGTTTTACTTTTACAAGTAATACTTAATAGAAGTATAGAAGTACTTCATCAGTGTCAAATTATTATGAGCAGCAGAAATTTGAAACAATCATGCAAGCAATTTCGCATGTTTTAAAGAGCTAATTTTTTTCTCATTAAAACAACTTCCTTTCTCATAATTTTAATAGGTTTCTTCTGGTAATATTGTGCTGCTAATATTTTGATTATATTCTTGGAATTAAACAAATTGTAGTATCGTGGGCCTGATACGCCACCGTACAACTCACTGGAGGGCTGACTGAAGTAAAAGCCGCTTGTTGAAGATATCATTTGAAATTTTTAAGCCAAACAAAAATCTATTAAATTTTGAAATCAGATCTGGTGTGAAAAACATTAGAGATGCTGTTTTTAAGCCATGTCTTCCAGCTCTATGAATAATCATAACTTTGTCATGTGATTCTTTTTATTTTATAGTTTTTGTTCACCAACCGTGATTGACAGTTATATTTCTCTTAGTTTTAATTACCTGCATATAATTCTCATTTAAGCTAATACTCCCTGCAATATTATTTGTGGCTGTGATAAAATGGTTGCTTCTCTTCTCTGTGGGTTAAAGTGTGGCTATTTGTTTTTCCTCTTCCAGAGAGTCTTTTCCAAACGACCTTCAGTTCATTATTCTCATGAGGTTCACTGTGGACCAGACGCAGACGCCCAGCCTCAAGGTACTGACTGGTAATGGTGCCGTGTGTTTGAGTGCTTGAGTGGTCGGGAAGCATGCACATGACGCTGCAAAAGAACGGCCATGGTCACTGCTTGGATTAACAGAAATCAGTACCTGCCCATCACTCTGGCTGTGCGTCCCAAAACCCTGAATCCTGGACTGTGACTGAATCCTGGACTGTGATTGGACGACGACGCCTTTTAACGCCATCAAGTTTCCACCTCCGAGTCCCTGTCCCCCGCCCCCACGTCATCTATCCATCTCCCTGCTCCAGCCATGTTCTCTCCTTTGTTACTTTTACCCCTGTTTCCACCGCTTCCTGTCTGATCTGTTTCATTCCCTGGACTCCAGGCTTGGGCATAAAATGATTTAGCCAATAAAACAATTTACTCGATGTACTGCAAATCATGTCACTCCAAAGTAATTCCCTTCTTTCTTAAAACTTAGAAAACATGTTGGCATTTAACTGAAGCAGGAATGGTTATTAATTCAGCTGTGAGACTGAAGGAACTAAAAAATATCCAACATATAAAACAGTAAGAAGCTTGTAAACATGTGGTTTTGTCTGGGAAAGAAGAATTTATTTAAGTTTGAAAGTTAATTCAGAATGGAAAGAATATATTTGTATTTCCATACAGATGCATCATTCACTAGCTTAAATCCATCCGTTTGTCTGTCCGTTTGATCCATTCGTCCATCTATCCATCCTTCTGTTGGATCATCCATCCATCAGTGGGTTAATCCATCCATCTGTTGGTTAAATCATCCATTTATCAGTAGATTTAGAAACAGTCTAGTTTTCTGTGATTCGAGCATTTTGTGATTTTTGAAGTAATGAACTAAATTTTAAAGCAGCCCAAGTCTCCTCCTCTTAATCTCCTCCTCCTGCTCCTCTATATTTCTCCCTCCTCCCGCTCCTGCCATGCTCCTGTCCATCTCTCACTTCCCTCTGCCCTCCCCTGTCCTCGTCCCCCTGTCTCCCCGTTGATTGACGCGGTGCTTCTCCTCTCTCTCTCTGAAGCCTGTTCGGAGCTCGTGTTGCGGGCGAGGCAGGGGAGGGTCCGGGGTAAAATTGTTTCCCCCCAGAGCGCGGCGCCACGCTTGCTCTCTAGACGAGCAGGCCGCAGCCTGGAGCCAGTCCTCCCAGGTCAGTGCGCTCCGGGGGGAGCAATTATATGGCGCGCACGGTGCTGCTTAAGTGATTTGGAGGAAGTTCTCCCCTTGAGATGCAGATGTAGAAAGGCGTGAGATGAGGGCAGGATTCACTTGTGGAGTCTGCGGTGAATGTTGGCATTTATTATTTCCTTTATTTTGCCATTTGTCGCAAAGCATGAACATTGATGCTGTTTAGTTTGACGATCTCCTCACCGAGTCATCAAGACGTTTGATTTTCCAGATCTGTAGAGGATACGCTCTGGTTTTACACTCTCACTGTGAACGTTGGTGCTCGTCTTCATGTGTGTTTGGATCGTTTCTACCGTGTGTATTCAGGTCAGCTTTAGCCGTCTCACGTTGGTGATCTGTGTAAACGTGTGTTTGTGGTGCAGGTGAAAGTGGCCATCCTCAAGTACATCGAGACGCTGACGCTGCAGATGGAGGCCCCCGACTTCGTGAACTCCAGTGAGACTCGACTCGCGGTTTCTCGCATCATCACCTGGACAATTGAACCCAAGAGCTCCGATGTCAGAAAGGTACCGGCTCTCACCCCCATCGTGACTCTAAGCTTGAGTTCTGCAGTATTAATGAGCGGACTGAGAACCCGGTTAGTTTATCATAAGTCTGGAAGTACAGCTTTTTGTTTGTTTAGTTTTTTGCTGGCTTGCAGGTGTGTTGTGGCAGCAGCTGTCCAGTAGGACAAATTGCAACTAGATTCTTCACACAAAATTCCATTAAGATACACTAAAGTTTGTAATTTGAGGTATGAATATTTCTTTGGCTGGATCTTCTGCCAGCCCCAATATTTTTTATTTTACCTTTTATTTTTCTAGGAAAGATTAAAAGAAAGATTAAAAACCTCCTTTTCATCAGAGTCCTGACCAAAAAGCATCAAAGTTTACTCAGCAGTTACAATAATTTACACAATTAAAGTGCCATAAAAATAATTAAAAACAGTCACAGTTTAACAAAGTCATCTCTGTTGCTCTTTCTGGTTTTAAAAATGTGGACTGAAATTAGTTCAGTTAATTTCCAGTCTTTTTGCAACATGTTCATGTAGATCAGAGGTGTCTAATTCATTTTCGTTTATATAGATTTATCATGGACTATAATATATAATATCTGACATCAGTTTAGGCTGAGGCAGCTGTTTAGTACAAGTAAGAAAGTTTTTGACAATTTTTGAAAAAAACTCTGCAATAAACTCCCAATTATTAGCGCAAAAAGGTGTGGGAATTTGTCCATTTTGTGTGAATTTCCACAATAATTCTCAAGAACCTGGAGGGGCTGATTGATATAATTTGGCGGTAAGCATATAAAAACTGCATTAATTTGATTGATAACATGATATTTAATCACACTTCGTGTTTAATCTAGACTCTAGAGGGCCACATAAAAAGCTACAGCAGGCCAGATTTGGCCCACGGGCCTTGAATTTGACATGTGATGTAGGCGGAGCCGAGTAAATAAAGCTACTTTTTCACAATTTTGTGTGGGGAAATTAAGCGAACAAAAACAATTATCATTTGAACGCAAAGTGTAGGAATCAACTCCTCTCTGTGTGATCAGATCACAGATGGAGGATGACAAAGCACATATTTTTGCTACTAAATGAAATGTTTTCATGGATTATTTTGCGTCTCCACAGGCAGCCCAGGCGGTTCTGATTGCCCTGTTCCAACTCAACACTCCAGAGTTCACCATGCTGCTGGCAGCTCTTCCCAAAACCTTCCAGGATGGAGCCACCAAGCTGCTTCAGAACCATCTGAAGAACACGGGCAACACGGCCCAGGTGAGTAGACTGGAACACAAAGTGCCAGGCCACACGAGTTAAGAAGGGAGATGTTTAAACATCCTTTGTAAATCATTACAAAGTCATGTAACAACCGCCGACAACTCTGTGTACTTTTTGTCACGTTTTCAGGCTCCAATGGGAAGCCCTTTGACGCGCCACACCCCCCGATCGCCAGCCAACTGGTCCAGTCCCGTCACCTCACCTACCAACACCTCACAGAACACCCCGTCACCAAGGTAACACGTCGTCTGTGACACAGTGGGGCTCTTTTTTCTTTTTAAAGGATCAGAAAATTTGTAGATGTTTTAATGATGATTTGCTTCACACCAGTTTGCTCAAAGGTTGGTCAGATAACAGTCTGATAAATATGATTTTATTTAACGGCCAACCATCGCGGCTTCATGAAAGTACCTAAAAATAAAGAAAAATACATATTTAATGACATCTTTTTTCAGCTTTGTTTAATGAAAACAACACGAAATTGTAATTTTTAAAATTGAATTGTTTGCATTGAAAGGATGCTCAGCTGTACATTCATCTCAAGCATGAAATAAAGTTGTACTAATAAAATTGGAGCTCTACTCATGAAAAATTTGAATTGCCTCTATATTTATTCATACCATGTGAGTTTTTAAAGAAGGAAATAAAAAACAAAGAACCAAGCAAGTCTGTGATTTGCAGTGCATTTGACTACGACCCGGAGAACCTGAACTCCGAGGACATCTACAGCTCCCTGAAAGGCGTCACAGAGGCGATCCAGAACTTCAGCGTCCGCAGCCAGGAGGACATGAACGAACCCGTCCAACGGCGAGAAGGAGACGACGTGAGTTGATATGCAGGCTCTGATGACTGATGCATGTTTGCAGCCTCTAAGCGTCGCCTAATGGACATGTGTTAAGACATTTCTGCTGTAGATGCATGTACAGCCCTGGAAAAGATAAGAGTCCCATTGAAAACCTCCTGGTTATTCCACCAAATATTGATTTCTGAACTCTTCCTGAGTTAAAACATTAGTATTGTTGTTTCTAAATGAATATTGTTTTCTTTGCATTATTTGAGGTGCACTGCATCTTTTTTGTTACTTTGACCATTTCTTATTTTCTGCTAATACACACTAAATTTTTGCTTGGAATTTCGGAGACACGTTGTCAGTAGTTCATAGAATAAAAGAACAATGTTCATTTTACTCAAACTTATAAAGAGTAAAATCAGAAAACTGATAATTTTCTCAGATTTTTTTTACAGGCCTGAATATATCAGGGCCCTGACTTGGAACAATTTGGCTCATTACACAGATTTTTAAAGTAGTTGTTTTCTAACATATAAAGGTTCAGACAGGAACCTTTAAATTTGCAGGTTTTCAGTATGCCTTTAATTCTGGTGCACAAGTTTTAAACGACAGCAATGGGCAACAAAGCTCCTTCTCTTTACCCGCTGGGGGTTAATTTTTTTATTTTTTTAATGACATATCTTTTTTCAGCTTACATTTTTCAAGTAATATATTACTTGAAAAATGTCTCAAAAATTACAGGGCCAATTTGTCATCCAGCACAATTTATTGTGACGGGCCTAACCGCAGGTTTGTGTGGCATAAACACCTTCAGTGCCAGTCGGGCTAAAATAACCCGGGGTTACCGGGTTAGCATATTGAAGTAGATCATTTGAAGGCCTGACAGGCAGGCTGCTATGAAACAGTCTTTTCCTAGATTTACCACACACTCATGTACTGTGTGTGAGACTCTGACATGTGATCCCTCTCTCTTCGTGGGAGCCGAGGGACGTGCAGTCGCTGTTTATGGGAAGAGTGACTGTAAAGATAATCTTCTGCAAACAGTCTGTGCATGTCAGTAATGTTCTGCCAGCTTTGCCACCTAAATTCAGTAATAATCTGCTATTTTCAGCCGCTCCTCTAGTCAGGGTGCATGCTGAGGGTAAATTTATGACTTGAGACGTCCCACAGTCCTTCCCAGGAACACGACCCCCTTTTAAGGACACAGTGTTCTCCAGTACAGAGGTGCGACCTCCTGACATTTTCTCCATGACATGCATCTGAAATCTAACCAGCCAACATTTCATCAGCACACCTGACTCATCAAACCGGCCCATGCATAGCAGCCTTTTAATGCTTTGAGTGTAAACATGCACACACAAACAGGACCACCCTGCGCTCTGCTCTCACCTGATGGATCAGGTGTCAAACTTCACAAAGTCTCTGAAAAACAACGTGGACGAGAAAGAATTCCTGGTATTTTCAGGCTAGAGACATAAAAGACCAGCACCCTTAGGCTGCAACTTTAAACATGAACTTGGCTCTGATGCAAAAACTGTAAAAGTGATGTATGCATCACTGGTTGTAAAACGTTTTCTACTGTATTTTATCAGATTTAATGACAAGTTAGAGACATGCAGTCCTGTAGCAACACTAGGAAAGTGATTCATTTCACCGTTTCTGTTCATTGCTGTAAACCAACTCCAGATTTCTTTTGAGTCAATAATTAATGACACAGCTCCAACGCCAAGAGTCGATTAACAAACTGAAGATGTTCGGAGGTTTTTTAAAAATTTCTGGATTCAAAACAACAATCAATTTGTTTGCAATTTTTTTAATGAGAAGTAAAGTTGTTTTGGGGTTTTTTTGCTATTCAGACCATTTTGTGACATGATACTCTTAGTTTTACAGCATTTGATGCTCTTGAGCCATTTCCATTATCATATACCACACTGCTAAATTATTTTCTCAACATTTTAAGATTCCAGTTTGATTGTTAAAAAAAAACAAAAAAACAATCAAACTTGCTTATTTTGAAGCAAATTTGAAAAAAAGATTACCAGAGATAAAACCTTACTTTACCTGACCCAGAAAGGAATAAGTTGCTAACATAATTCCTGCTGGTGCCAAATGTCGTTGAGCTTAAAACTCTCTACTTAAGGTCAACCTAGACTCAAAGCCTAAGCTGCCACCTCCACTTTATTAAATTTTGCACAAATTATGTCAAACATTTGCTTTTAGTTCTGGTTTGTGAAGCCAAGGCTTTCTGTTTGTGCTGCTGCCATTATTAAGAAAGTAATAAAAGTTTACAATAAGGTCATCAAAAGGTCAGCCTGGCCCTCCACATTTAAGTTAAACAAAAGTTGTGTGTAACTGTTCTACAGCCCAGCCAACATTTGTATCTCTGTATTGTCTCATTTGATATTGGTAATTGATTGTCTCTTCTTTTTTTTTTAAAATATCTGAAATACTTCCAAACTCTTGGCAGGACCTTTCCTGTTTTATCCACAGTTTCCTCTAAAGCTGTTGTACTCATTTTTGTTCAACGCTGTTGTTTTTTTTAATTATTATTATTAAACAGTTGTGGGGAAACCTTAAACTGCTGCTGTCCAAGTTACTCAACAGGTTAACATATGGTTACCTATATGGTAAATATAGGTACTATATGTTAGCTGGTCGTGAAAAGTATAGCAGCTAAAGCATTTGCTTTGCCTACATTTCCCAGAATGCTGTGGTTCTGGATCAGAGTTTGGTGAAATCATTGAATATATTATCTCTTGGTATTGATCACGTTTCTATAGCGATATTTATTGTTATTGATTTATTTCTCAACCCTTGCTAGAGCTGGGCAAACTGTATTTTGTTGTGGTCTTTGAGTCAGGTTGTGACACTACGTACAAAACACAAGATGCCTTTATTCCTCCATCTTTGTTTTTTTTTTTTTTACCAGGGGGGAAATGTGTCAGACTTAATGGACGGCGGTCGAATGGCTCTCGACAACAAGACTTCCCTCCTCAACACGCCCCTCCTCACCTCCAGCCCCCGAGTCGGCCACGATCACTTCTACGACTCGCCCCTGAAACAGAGCCGGAAAGACATCAGCCTGGAGGACTCGGGCCAACTCACCGACGGTACGGGAACCACAAAGCAAACACGCACGCTGCTTAGACCAAATGACTTCAACTCTGTTTGCTTCCGTAAAACAGACAGCGGGCTCGATCAGTCGGAGCGAGTGGCCGAGCTCCTCAAGGAGCTGTCCAATCACAACGAGCGTGTAGAAGAAAGAAAGGCGGCACTGTACGAGCTGCTCAAGCTGATCCGCGAAAACACCCTGCAGGTGTGGGACGAGCACTTCAAGACCATCCTGCTGCTTCTGCTGGAGACGATGGGAGACAGAGAGGTACACACACACACACACACACACACACACACACACACAGGACCTGCATCAACTCGGTGAAAAAGGTCAGAGCTGAATTTCCTCTCTTCTTCAGCATGTGATCCGAACGCTGGCTCTGAGGGTGCTGAGGGAGATTCTTGGTAAGCAGCCTTGGAGGTTCAAGAACTATGCAGAGCTCACCATCATGAAGGCCTTGGAGGCTCACAAAGATCCACACAAAGAGGTACTGTCATCCACACCAGGGCTACCTGCAACTAACGCTTATTAATTGGATTAAAAAAAAATTGCTACATCCTGCATGTTTTTCTGTTAACTATTTTAACCCTTTTGTACAATATTGGAAATACTGTCAAACATACAAATAAACCAATGATACCAATTCCTTTTTAAAAAAAAAGAAAATAATATTTGTATTGCTTAAAGTGCAATAACATTCCTTTTGGTGAATTCTTGATTATTTGTAGCAAAGGATGCATCTGGAGCTAAAAAAAAATACTTCTAAAATCAGCCTGTGAAAAGCTCACCTCTTTCTGATTGACTTAACATAAATACAACAGCGTTTAATTTTTGGAATAATTAGTAATAACTGGATAGTGAAAAGTGCTTAATGTTTTTTTTCCCAACTGGTTGAAGCTAAAGCTATGCAACTTCATAAAGATTTTTTTTTGTCTTAAATGTCTCTTGTTTACGAGTGTGTTGTTCTTTCAGCAAATAGCCTGGTTTTGAGTCTGGACACTCCAGCTAACGATTAATCAATTACTAAATTAGTTGACTATTCATCCAATTAATCGTTTCAGCCTTAATCCATCCACAAATTAGCTTCTTCCAAGCAGATAATAGTAATGTTATTCACAGAACATCACAAGTTAAAGTAAACAAAGCTTTCTTTCTTTGTTTTTTCTGAAGGTGGTCCGCGCTGCAGAGGAGACAGCTGCCATGTTGGCATTGTCCATCAGTCCAGACCAGTGCATCAAAGTATTGTGTCCAATTATTCAGTCAGCTGATTACCCCATCAACCTGGCTGCTATCAAGATGCAGACAAAGGTGGTGGAGAGAGTTCCCCGAGAGGGCCTGGCCAGCATGCTCCCCGAGATCGTCCCAGGACTCATACAGGTGACTCGTCTCTGGGACATTAACTGATAATCTGGGATGATTATTTATTTTGACAGTCACAGGGTAAGTCGTGTGTTTGTCCAACAGGGTTACGATAACTCTGAAAGCAGTGTGAGGAAAGCCTGTGTGTTTTGCCTGGTGGCCATCCATGCGGTGATCGGAGACGACCTCAAACCGCACCTCAGCCAACTCTCTAGTAGCAAGGTGAGCGGGTCACTGGCATTTTAGAATCCAGTTCATGAAAAATGTTGTTTTTATGAATATAAACTGGATGTTGGAGCCACAAGCTTCAGAAACCGGAATGAAAAAATTATATCAACATAAAGTAGAGATTAATTGTGAAGATGAAGGAAAATTATGCTTTTTTTTTTTTCTTCTCTCAGCTGACTAGAACTCCATCTTCCGTGTGTTTCCTGTGTCGTCTTTGCTGCTTATAACTGCAAATGCACATCATAATTTAGCTTTGTAAATGATTTCTGAAAACCATTTTTATTGCATTTAACCATAAAGCAGAACTTGGTCTGTGACTTAAAATCCCAATACAAAGTTAGTTTGTGTTTGGAACTCTACAAAATATGAAAAGGTTAAGAAGGATGAACATTCCTATTCATTGGATCATTACTGGAATGCTGTTTATCAGGCAAACTCTCAAAGAATATGGATTTGAGATGCTGACCAGTAAATAATTACTGGTCAGCTTTTACAGGGAGGGGTTGGTAATATGCAAACATTTTTTAGATCATATGATGTTAAAATGTTATGTCCTAATTGAAAATATCCTGGAAAGTAACTTTGATTCTTTTGTGCATGTTTGAGAAATCGTTGAGTATCCGGTGGCGACCGTTAAGGGTAGCCTAGACGCTTGCTCTCACAAAGCACCGCCTATTTCCACAAAGGTCTCCTCAGCTCCTCCAGACTAGCGGCAGCAGCAATAAGCAAACAACTGGTATCTGCTGAGCTTATCACACAAACTACTGCTCAGTCCCAACGCTCCTAAGAACGGTTGTTTACGACATAAAGGGGGAGCCTTGTTTTGATGACGTGTTGAGAACAGAGTGTAGGAAAGAACAGGAGCTTCTTAAAGAGACAGAGGCGCTAAATTGTAAAATCAATTTTCTTTATGTGTGTGTATATATATATATATATATATATATATAATTTTTATAGTAACTGTACTTTCTCTGCTGGAGCCTGTTTATGTGAGGCTGTCAGAGACCGGTCCAACTCTCCTGCTCATTAGCAGCTGTTTTAGCTTTCTTCCCGTCATAAACCTCATGAAGACGTCACACTTAAACAGCTTTGGAGTGACAAGACTTTACTTCAGTTTAGCTCATTATTTAAACAGCTGTAAGAAGTAAAAAAGGTGGTTTTCACCGTTTTTTGTTTTTTTTTCTGTTTGCAGCTGAAGCTGTTGAATCTCTACATCAAGCGTGCCCAGTCTGGCCCTACTGGCATCGAACCTTCAGGCGAGGGTCTATAGAAGTCGCTCAGTCCCAGAGTGTGACTGCAGAACTGCAACTGTCCACAGCAAACAAAAAACATCTGCTCCTCAGATCACACCCACACAGACGGAGACCAACGGGGGCAGACTGCTTACATCCACAACAAGACATGGTGTATACACACAAAATAAGTACACAGAGTGCTCATGTTTCCAGCTTCACTGCAAGAGAGAGAGAGGGAGTCGTGGTTCAGAGGAGAGGAACGTTGTAGTTCTCACTGAGCGTCGCCCACCCTGGCCTCAGACTGGACTGAACCCTTAAATCTGGAATAAATAAAAACAGCAGCCGACTTCCGCTCTCATATTCCACCCTGGTTTCTCACCACCCACTCACTCACTCACTCACTCACCCCAGGATGAAGATGTCGCGTGTCCGTCCTGTCCAACAATGTCCGCTCTCGAAACAGCTTACCGTCAGTAGGGAGTGATGCATCTGCATGGTTTCATTTTTCCAGGGGTTTAATATTCATAAAACATTGCGATGAACAAACTGTGCTCTTTCCTGTTTCCTTCTTGGACAGTCAGTAACCGGGTCCAGGTTGCCGGGAATGTAAACGTACACGGTGTCATAGTTTGGATTATTTTAAGAAATTAGATTTTATTGCAGTGTTTTTGTTTTGTTTTGTTTTTTAAATACGTTATAGTTTCTCACACACCAAGAATCAACTTTTTTTTTTTTTTTCCCAGAAAGGTGCTGACATACCTCAGAGGTACGACCCACCCCCGCAGCGCACTAACACACACCACAGTACCAATAAAATCCAGACCATGGCGGTTTGGGGGGTATTTGGCTATGCATGAAACTAAAGATAAAGAAATAACATTTTATTGCGGTCAGGTTTGCAGTCAAGAACAAAAGTGACTGCGGTTTTAAATCAATGTGAACGATGTCCGGCCCTTTCACATGAACCCCAGATGGTTTTCCGTTTCTCCAAGCTCACGTTCGATCAGCCCGCTTCTGAGGAAGATGCTGCTTTACACATGAAGTATGACCGGACCTGGCTAATTATCATATAGTGGACATGTATCTATATATGATATTAAAATTGATTATTCAATAACAGTGTCAGGTAGGAGGAGTTTCCCCCCAGGGGGAGTGCAGGCACGCACCTTCACCCATCCACGTTTTATTTCCTTTTCTCTGTTGCGCGTGCCGTAGTCTTACTGACTCTCTGTTTTTCGTTTTGTTTTTCTCTGCTGAGAAGAAATTTGTAGAAATGTATTATTTACAGATCTGGAAAGGAAACGTCCTGTCTTCTTCACTTTTCTCTTTTCTCTCCATTGTCTCTCTTTCCTCTGTCTTACAACATCCTAGTTTTCTTTGTGCATTTACAAAAGCTGTGCTTACAATAAAGTAAAGAACTTGTACAGATCATGATGATAGATATTCGTGGTTTAACGCTTCATATTTTGTTCACTATTTTACCCCCTTTCCAGCTCTGTTCTATAATTTCAGTTATCTTTAATGGGTCACTAGTTGAAGTAGAAGAAAAAAAAATATTTAAACTGAGTCATTATAGTACTTCTTAACATCCTCTTAAAAATGTTATACATGCAAACAACAAATTTTACCTTTGGATTCTTTCACATTTAAAGCCACTTTTCAAACCAGTTATGAGAAAAAGTCCTATTTCTTTGCCTGTTTTGTAAAATGTAAGACATGTACTTAATTTTAAACTGTTTTTTTTTTATACAAATATATATGTTTTCTAAATTATTCCCAACAACCAACGTCCACAACGGAGATCTCCTCTTAATGAAAAAAATCATAACAAGATGGGAAAGCCTTATTTAAAAAAATAAATAAATAAATAAAAGATCAAATTAAAGTTAAATCATATTTTCTCGCTTTTGACACACAATGGTAACCTGGACTTTGGACTGTTGTATATTTAATAGCCATTAGCAATTGGTTTGCAAAAGTATGAAATGAAAAGAACAAAAAGGAGGACAAAAAAGTTCCTTTTTGAGTAGAATTGTTAGTTTATTATGTGACTGCTCAAACTTATATTAAATTAAAGATTTTAATATGTCAGGAATGGACCTAGATCTCCCCAAATGAATCACTTTGATTGTGAACAGAATAACTAGCGAGGTTCAAGTGATTATAATTGATAAAGAACAATAACCTGGCTTTAATTTATTCCTGTGTAGAAAACAAAGAAGGCAGCAAATCCTGCTGAAAGCTGTGCAAGGCAGAAGGAAATGTGGACAACATGCAGCCGTTAAATATAAAGTAGCCTTGTTCAGGTATCGCGTAAAAGATAACATTTAATCCTCCTGCAATATGGCTATTTGCGTTGGTGGTGCTGAATTTCAGGTATGCATCTGTTCGTTCTCTGGGCTGTATATTTAGGAGCCGCTGAAGAGAGAACCAGACTCGGGTCTGACCCGTAAATCTGCCGGACTCCCAGGGAGCTGCTTCCAAACGGCCAAGTCGGTGAATGCATCCCTCCAAACAATCATTATGACTTTCAAAAGTATTTCACATTTTGTCCTTACAACCAGCGATTTTCTAAATTCTCCTGTGTCGCTTTGTTTTAATGACTCTGTTGGTGAACTAATGTTCTTCTATTCGGTGTAGTAATTGTCCTCAGAAGGAAATAACACTCCTTTCACTCCACAATTAAGCACAGTTTTGTGTTGGTGCATCATAAAATTCCAGTAAAATACATTTAAGCTTGTGGTTGCATAAGAAGTGAAAAAGTTTGCAAATTAAAGCATTTCTAAGACACTGACTGCATCAGTGAGCTTAACCCACAACTTTACTGGTTTATAATTTAACTACAAATTAATTAAGATCGTATTTCCATCTTTATGTACTTGTTGATTTTTTTTTTATGTAGCATTTTGCCAATCTAAAATATTTGATGCATTTATTTTATTAACAACACATAAATATATACCCATATTCTTTCTGCAACATGAAATGCAGTCCAAATATTTCAGCGGGGTTTTTTTTATGAATCAAACAGCAATATCTTATTCTTTCTTACTGAAGATGTGCTGCATCAGTGAACAAAAGCTTTAATTTTCCATTTTTAAACATTTACTTGATAAAGTCTGTTAAAGAAACATTGCTTTATCCCTAATTTTAGGTTTTGGTACAAAAAAGCATCAGATTTCTACAAGAAAAAAAAAGTCTGTTGCCTCGTTTATAGTGTGTTTTTATTTACGTTTTTCTATTTTGTACAGTATTTTGATAAGAAATACTAAAAATAACTGAAGATGTTTAAGTATTTAAAAAACATTTTGTAAAGCCATTTAATATTTAGATTAACACAACTTTAAGACCTATGAGTTTCATTTTTTTAAATGTTTTCCTGTACTATTTTCCATTATGTAACGATTTAAATGTCACTATATGGCTCCTTACATAGATCCTAACTCCTGATTGGTAAATCAGCACAGCAGTTTATTTTCAGACCAATCATCTTATTTATAACCGAGTTACTTATATAATAAATAATTTCCGATGCTGTGAATATATGATTTTACACCTTCAATTAATTATGTATTTCTACAAATTAAAATATCGATTCATGTATGTTCGATTATCACTTGTTTATTGAATTGAAGGATTTGGGGTCTCGATATAAATCACTTATGCTGGATTTTCTAAGAAGAGACGCTAATTAAGGGGTGAGGCGGGTCGAGCCCCTCGGTCCAAAATAGCGCCTACACCTGCTTGGGAAAAAAAACAAACCTTTACACCCAGCAGCACTTGCGACACAGTCGGGCTCCGGCTGATAATCACTAACCAGGCGGAGCGGAGAAAAGCAAACAGAGATAAAACACTAGAAGTCTGTGGTCGAGACGTTGTGTTTCTCCCCTCTTCTCCTCTTACTGACATGAAAATGAAGCGCTTCGGTTTCGTTTGGATCTTCGTGGTGCCGAGGGGCTGAATCGCGTTGATTTACAGCAGAACTGAACCGCGCCGGGGCGACAACAGCTGTTGGGACGTACAAATGTTGTTCTGGCAGTCCTACACCGAAAACTTCCGGGCTCCGGTGCAGAGGCTCGGCGATGGAGACAGCAGCAGCAGCTACACGCGGTACGGAGCTGAGTCTGCACTGCTCATATTTTGTTGACAGTTATTTGTAAATATACAGTTTCTCTTGAGAGCTAAACACAGTGGCGTGCGTTAGTCGAGGAGGAACCGACTCAATTGATCGGTTCACTTATGTGAACTAAGAGAGTCGGTGTTTATTGTACAGATCCGAACATACGTGTACATTCTTGCACAGTTTTGGGATTCATTGCATTTGTTTCTTCATTTAAACGATGTCAGAAATATCGATACATGTTTAAAGGTGACGGAGAGATTAATCATAATTCTGCTTGTGCATACTTTATGAACTGGTTGGAGTCACTGACCCAGTGAATTTCAAGCATGAACTTTGATGCAAAGACGAGTCACAACACCTTGTCAAAAAATGAAAGAAAAACTAAAAGTTGTAATGGCAGATAAAGCAAACACAGACCGATTATTTTTCATGGGGAGAGTGGGTGCAGTGTGAGAGACGGTGAAAATTACACATCAAATGTGAGATATTGTTTTATATATTTGTGTGTGAGAATCACTCATACAAATAATACCAAAACTTGGATTGACTATGATAAATAGTTCTGTATCAGCAAAACAGAAAATTTGTTTATAAAATGAGCCAAATCGTTCGGATCTCTTGAAAATATTCGGAATTCCCATTGCTAGTGAAACACAATGACGGAAGCTCGGAAGCCCCTGATTGGCTAATGCTTCTGCAGTGGGCACAGAAGACGGCTTGTGATTGGGTGGTTTTCGTCCTGGCATCGTTCCTGAGGCTGGCGGTGGCGACCGAGCAAGAAGCTAGAGTCAGTCTGAACGTCGAGGGAGCCATGTTGATGCCTGTTTTTGTGTCAAACGGTACATTTTCGATGGTTAAAGGACTACGTCTGAAAGACGGGAAGCCCGAGCGGTGATTTACCAACCGCTATGAGAAGAGAGGACCTGGCTGGAATGGTACAGAGCGTGCTTGAAGAGCGCTGGGTTTAGGTCACGGAGCAGCTGATTCAAAGCAAATGAAGTTGATGCTAGTTAGCTTGGTGGCCAGGTAGCAACAGCTGTGCGGACGCTGCGTGGGATGCGGCTTTTGGACTCTTACAATACAGTTTCTCAGCTTGTTGCATTCTGCTGAACGGACGCTCGCCAGGCTGTTGGGGGAAACATTCAACGAAGCGACGACGAGACTGTTGGGTTAGCTCTGGCTTTATAAAAGATGGCTTTGTAAAGCTAGCTAACGTTAGCATGCTGACAATCAGTCCGCATCTTTCGTCACGACTGTTTGCTAGCTGATGGGGTTCTAACTTATTCTTTCTCGGGGGCAGTTTGCCACTAGTTTGGAGGAAAAGCAGCTTCAATAAGCCAAACATAATTATGGTGGTGAATTCAGTCTCCGGGCAAAACTACCTGTTCGCCTTCCCAGCCTGCCGATGAGCAGCTAACGGGCTTAGCAGCAGAACTTTGCTCCGACGGGTGTCTCTCACAAGCTGCAGAGCCCTCTCTCGCTCGCTAGCCGAGCCTTTACCTGAATCAAGCTGGCGGCCCTCCGGGTAGAAGCCGAGGACAAGGAGCTGGGGTCCATGGCCTGGGTGCTGAAGATGGACGATGCCACCATCGAGTCGGGGCTGGTGCATGACTTCGATGCTAGCCTGTCTGGCATCGGACAGGAGCTCGGGGCTGGAGCTTACAGCATGAGGTTAGAGACATGCAGGACAAACAAACACACACATACACACACACTGTCTGGCTGGTGAACCGTTAAAGATGTCTGGCTGGGGAGGTGGTGTTGTTATTCCCTGTTGCACTGGGTGTAATGGTTTCTCTTTGTTTTGAGAACTGCAGCACAGCAGTCACTGCGGGGTGCCACGATCGAGGTCAAACATTAGATTACACAAATTCACAAAACCGTAGACGGAAAAATCCCGTTTCATGTTGTCAAGAGAGGGAGGTAAACACGTCAGATCAGCTGATCCTGTTCCCCCACACACAATGGGCCTGTTGCTACAACATATACAGACTTAGTTTCAACTAGGAAGTGCGCGGGGAGAAGGTAGTAGCTTTGTTTCTGATGGTATGCATGGAAAGCAAAGGGTTTTCTCTGGGTCTGAGCCAGCGGCCTCACTCTGTTTAAATGTTTCTGGGCTCACATGTGACAGTATGGAACATGCTGTGCACAAGTTTGTGTAAATAAGGGAGGTGCTTATTGTGAACTTTACCTGTTTATCGATCTGTGGAGTAATGATTAATATTTGGAGGGAGGAAGAGGTTGTGCTTTCTTTTGTAATGTTTAGCCATTATGGTTCAGAGTAAGAATATAAGTATTTCTTGAGAATAAACAAAAAATGTTAGACAGTCATTAAAATTCAGTCCAGAAACTTGGGAAGCTAAATGAACAATTTTCTGTAGTTTGCAGAAAATTAAGCTGCTAAATTTTCACAGTAATTCATGAATATACCGGATGCATGAGCTCATTTATATAAATAATTAACTTATTCTGATGTGTGTACGTTTTGCACACACTTTAAGAAATTGCATGTATTTGAAATCAATAACTAACTGATGTGGCAAACCAGAATTACAGAACATCATCAAGTTCACGGAGTTAATCTTCTCTTAACTATCGCTATAAAAACTTTTCTGATTGTTTTATGTAAAAAAAAAAATAGGAACATTTTGTCAACGTTCTCCAGCAGTTCATCAAACCTTTCTATTTCTTCCAATTTTCCAATTGTTTTTAAGACAGGCACTGGTGTTACTTCTAACTATTGGTATAAAGTGTTTTATTAGCATTCTGCTAATGCCATTAGTTTAGCAAACAGTAGCTTTAAAAACAGCTGCCTTAATACACTGTAGCATCTCCAGCTCCAATTGTTGAGTCACTGTCCTGCTACTTTTAGACGCATCTCTGCTCCAGCACAGGGAGTCAAGCAGCTGATTTTCCTCTTCAGCACACAACAAGTTCTGCAGAGGCCCGGTAACGAGCCATTCATCTGATTTAGGTGTGTTGGAGCAGAGATTTATCTAAGTTGCAGGATAGTAGCTGTCGAGAGGTGCAGGCCGCTGATGCAGGTGATACTGCTTTAGTTTCTCTGTATTTTCTTTTTTGTTGTTGTTGTTCTCAACCAGAAATATTTTTAGGCAAATTTGGCGGGGAGGGAGGTTTGGGGATAGTTTTTGTATCCTTCTTTCAGCCAGCTGACTGACAGTTTAGCAAAACAAGGGGGAGGGAAATCATTACTTACTTATTACGATCAAATCACAAACTAAAGTTCATCTGGCTGCAGCACCATCACACAAACTTCAGTCACTTTGTTGAAATCCTGGTTAATTTCTGCAGCCAGGTGTTTGTCTTCTTAGTGTCAACCTGAGATGATTAACACGTGTTCTGGAGTGAATCCTGGCTGCGTAAACATTGTGCAGCAAAGTCAGCATTTACAGTCAATTCATGCATAATCCATACATTTTTTCCATGTTTTTTATTTTTTTTTATTTTAAACTCTCCAGAAGCTGCAAGTGGTATTGCGGTGAAGCACCTGTTCCTTTACTGGGTTTTCACTATGCTCTGCGTTATGCAAGAGGTCACTTGGTGGTGTTGATATTTCTGCGTTCAAGGGGCAAGACCTCCAGGGATGAGCGTGTGTTTATCAGACGCCCCTCTCCTCCTCCTGCCTGTTTATCTGTGTGTGACGTAGGTGTGTGTGCCAGTCGCCCATGAGGGCGAGCGAGTTCACCAGTGCTGAATTCATGGCATGCATCTAAGTGAATTAGTGAAAATAGAGAGTGTTCTATCTGATACCCAGTCTGGGTTTGAAGTCAGCAGCTGGTGGGAACAAAATGTTTCAGTGGAAGCCACTCTTCAGGTTTCAGGTGGCCAGTATAGGTCAAAGGGTGGCGGTTTGGACAGCTCAGTAGGGTTACAATAGAACAGTCTGCCATATATTTACACCAAGGAAACCGAGAGAAAGTTTAGGCATTTCTGCTTCGCTCATGACTCTGTGAAACATTCCTATAGACGAAATGCTTTGCAGTGATGGAGTTAATTCTTCTGTATTTTTCCTGATTTGGATGCAGATACACACACACACACACACACACGTACGTGCTCGATTCAGCTAATATTAGTGTTTGTCGGGGTTAACTGAGGACAGGTCGACTGTCTGGATTAGCTGGGAAGTGTGAGAAATAACGCATGTCAGCATGTTGAGTGGTGTCTGGGCGTTTCTAATCATGTGTCATGCTGAAGCCTCATGCATCTATAATAAGAGACCAGTTTGATCAATGAAGCACCTTTATCACCCCAAAAATAGACAGATTTGTTTAATAATTTAATCTGGGAGTTTTAAGTGTGACAAATGTATTTGCGATAAGAATCAAGAGAATCCAGTTTTGACAAATTGAGGCAGAAATTGTTTATGCTTTCCAAATATTATAGCGTTTATGAGGCAATAAAGATAAAAACTCTGTAGCATTAAGACTTGAGTTAAGCTTTATATTGGCTATTATTAAACTGTGCTTCAGCTCTTCAGATGTCATTTTGGTTTTGGTCTTTTCTGCATCCTGTCACCTCCCTGACTCATCTGTCTCTGTCTTTCAGCGATGTGCTGGCTCTGCCCATCTTTAAGCAGGAGGACTCCAACCTTCCACCTGAAAGCAAGACCAAAAATCCCCCATTCCAGTATGTACTGTGCGCCGCCACCTCGCCTGCTGTCAAGCTGCACGACGAGACGCTCACATACCTAAACCAAGGTAACAGGATATTTAATTCACTTAAACTACTTAAACTCCAAGTAGTGTTGCTCAATTTTAATAAAACATGCAACTGTGAAACTGTTGAATATCAAGACAGCTACAGTGATAGGAATTACACCCAATTTTCCTTGTGCTTTCTGTTCTTCCATCGTATTGTTTCTTAAACTCTTTTTTTTTTTTTTTTTTTTTTTTTTTTTTTTTTTTTTTTTTAAAAAATTTATTTATTTTTTATTTTTTTTTTATATCTATTTTTATTTTTTTTGTGTGTTTTGGGTGTCGTGGTGAAACAAAAATCTAACCCCACCCACCCCCCCCCCCCCCCC